>QGOB01000597.1:0-94974 GCA_003313055.1 Termitomyces sp. MG145 | reverse complement strand
GCTCTGGGGTACGAGTAGTGACACGCGCGAGGTCGGGAGTGCTCTGGGTTGAGGAGCATAAGTTCAGGGGATTGGGGTTTTTAGTGGAGGGGGGAACGGGGAACGGGAGATTGTACTGATTGGGGAACGGAAGTAGGTTTAGAAGTTGATAGGGATAGGTATGGAACGGATAGGAAATGATCAGGAAACCGGGAGATGATGAGAGATACGGAACAGAGATAGAGATAGAGAGGAAAAGATACAAGACAGGAAGTAGAGAGATAGAGGAGAGATACGGAACAGGAATACAAGTCACGGAATGGAAATACGAGGCATGGAGATGAGAGACGAGATGAGAGAGAGAGACAGACAGACAGACAGAGGCACAAAACTAGATTGAGACAGAGACAGAGACAGAGACTACCGGAAACTATGGAGAACTATGGTGAATATCAAGACTACCCAACTTGTATGCTATTCTATGGTTTATATATTATCCTTCCGCTAGGTCCCAGGGCAGGGTTCTGGCCTGGGATTGTGGCATCTGATTGTCCTCTGGCTAAGTCCCAGGACAGGCTTCCAGCCCCGGAGTCATGGCAGTTGTCGGGGCGTGCTGGCACAGGCCTCGGCTGTCTTGCGTAGGGCGGGTTGGCGGTCATGGTGCGTGGTAGTGGCGCCGTCAACGCCAGAGAAGCAGGTGGCCTGGTGACATGCCGACAGTTTGGGGGAGGAATGTTGTGGAATGTTATGTGATGGCTGGGATGCCGGGGGTTTGGATATATCCAGTGACAGGGAAGCCTTGGGGTGATGTGTCAGCCGAGATGCTGGGATCCAGTGATGTCTGGGGATCTGTATGGAGATGGCTGCGGGTGTTGCCGGTGCAGCATTGTGAGGTCGTTGGCAGCCCCAGAGGTGTGTGAGGGGTGCGGGGGAGGTGTGTGCCAGGGTTGGGGCAGCATATGAGGGTCCAGAGATGGCAGGGTCATGACATATGCTTTCTGCTTTGTTATGGGTCACCTCAATTCCCTCTGCTCTCTCCAATGCCCCCCCATTGCTGGCTCTGGACCATTTGCCATCCAGAGTCCTCCCAGCAGCAACCATCACCCTGCTTCCCCTCACAATGATGGCAATTATCTCCAAAACCTCATCTACAATCAAGGCCACCCCTCTTTCTTTGTCTGATAGTGACCAAGTGCAGGGATTCCAATTCCTGACTGTCTGCAAACTGTATATTAGTTTGCACATGTCATCCTTTGGCAACCTGGCATGGACAATTAAGTGGGCATTATCCTATATGAACACTGGCTGCATGTCCAACTTGGCATAGGAGATATTGAGGATGATGCCAACATGTTCCCCAACTGGGCAGCTTTTTGGTCTTGGTTCCTTGCAGAGTTCATGCACCCCAACAAGGCACAATGTACGGCCCTCATGCTGGAGGGCACTGCCTATCACTAGCAGGGCTGCATCCTCAACACATATGTGGATGGTTTTGAGCAGCTGGTTTGGCATTCAGGGTTCCCCAAGTCCATGCAATTGGTCCTTTGTTTTTGACGTGGGCTTGACTCATTGATCTGTAAGCAGATTGATGGCATGGTGGAAGGATGCCTCTGGAACAAAGACATAGAAGGCTGGATTGCAGCGGTGTCTTGTAGATCAAAATGCCCATAGCAGACTAGCAGTTCAAAGCATTCCACCCCTCTCAATTGCACCCATCATTGCCATTCCCTCCTCCTGCCAAACCACCTGCTCAATGGGTGCCTGCCCTGCTACTTGTGCATGCCACTGCTTCTGCAACCTGAGGCTCCTGCAGCAGCTTTGCCAGCAAAGATCTCTGTGGGAGTTCCCATGAACATTGACACTGCCTGGAGGAGAGGAAGAGTCCCCACCTCCACATGCCACTGATGTGGAAAGCCTGGGCACTTGGCCTGCAGCTGCCTGAAAGGGCTCAACATTTGCTACCTGTCCACTGACAAAAGAGATGCACTCATCATGGAGCTCTTAGCTGCCAAGGATGCAGCGGGTGTGCCTTTCCCAAAGGTGATGGATAAGGTGTCAGAAGATGAGGAAGAGAATATGCTGGAGGATTTTTAGCACCACAGTGAATGGACCGTACACCTCCACTGCCCAGTTCCAACTGTTTTGCATGTCTTCCAGTAGAATCTCCCAACACAACCCCTACTTTTGATTCTTCTATATGCAAATCTGTTGAGACCTCTGCAGATGTACCACCCCCTCTTCTTTTAGCCCCTGCCCAATCTTCTCCTCCTCCCCAGGTACACATCCTTAGCTGGGAGTGGCCACTCCCACATTGATACACAGTGGGCTTCATCCTGTCAGCTACCTCTCTCTCTCTTGAGGTAGAGCTAGAGATTACCAACATGCAGCATACACAGCATGTCCAGGCTCTTTTGGATAGTGGAACCACCAGACTCTTCATGGATGCTATGTTTGTTGAGTGGTGATACAACCCAGTCAGCACTAGCTGCCCGACACCGACAAGTTGAACCAAGCATGTGACCTCAGCACATGACTGCTACCAACCAACTACTAATGACACTGACCATTACCGACAATCACCTTAACGACCAGGCCGACCTTGGACAATCCAGCCCTCACTATGGCCCCCAACTGGCAGCCATTGATCGATTGTAACTGCGTTACAGATGACCCAATGATTGTAAACTTATTTTCATTTACATTTTTCTCTTACAATTTTCCCTCTCGATCTACTTACAATTTTTCTATATATCACTTACAATTTTCTATTCAATAGCGGCTCCCAACGTGCGTTATCACATGCGACTGCTACACTTACTATCTCTTACCGGTTTCCCTTTTTATTGTCTTATCTACCTATAAATACTGCCCTGTCAGTAGCTAAACATCATCGAATCGTACCAGAGTCTAGTCCCCGTTTCAGACTACACTTAAGATCTCGTTCACGCTCTCGCTTCCTTAATGGCTGATTTGAGTTTATCCAGTCCAGTCTCCTTCGCTCTCCACGCTCAGCTTAACAGTATCGTTAAACTTAGCACTTGTCATCTTCATCAAGTGCCATACGGGCGCCCTCGCTTCACCTTTGTTAAGCACCATACGGGTGCCCTTGCTTTGCCTTTGTTAACGCTAGCACTTACAGCTAGCAACTCGTATATTTCCATTAACTCTTCCTAAATTCCTTAACGACCTTCTGGGTCTTTGCAGATCTCTCAACCTGCTGCAATTTGGTAGCGACACTAACGGCTGCACCGTTATCTCTTACCGCTCTCTCACTCTTCCTTACCGACTCAGACCTCTCAACTCCTTACTGAGTTTCTGGGACTTTGCTAGACTCCTCTCACACACACATAATGCTACTACTTGCTAGCTATCCCTATCTGGCTGGTCTTGTTGGTTGTTTCCTGCATGGCAGCTAAGTGGCAAGTCAGCGCATCAGCAGCACCAGCTGACCACCCAGCCACTCACCCAACCTATTCCTGTGTACAACATTGACAGTACACTCAATGAAGCTAGCTCTATCTGGTGTATGACAGAGTGCATCCTCTGCTATTACAATCATGCTGAGCAGGTGGTGTTTGCCGTTACCAGCCTAGAAAAGCAGGACATCATCCTCGGTTATACTTGGCTGCACCTGCATAATCCAGATATTGATTGGTCTACTAGAGAAGTCAAAATGAGTTGGTGCCCATGTTACTGCTCCACATGTGCAGAGGAAGCCAGGGTGGAGCAGCATGCCCTGGCCTATGAGCAAGCCTCAGTCAGAGCCTGTCAATGGAGTCTCTTGCCCTATCCCAACTTGGACCTGTTGAACTCTCTTCTCTTAGCATTTCCTTGTAAGGAGGCCCCTCACAAAGATGCTCCAGGGCAGAGAGGAGACCCCAAACTGGAACAGACTGGTAGTAGCAGTTTGCAGGGAGTCCTGGAGCTCAACACTCCAGATGAAGCCATTGAGGAAGGCAATCAGATTTCTGGCAGCCTTGCCACCCTGACCACCTGTTACTGCTGAGATTCATGTCAGCCAGACCATGTTGCAGTGTTTGGCAACAGCCTTTACCTGGAATGTACAGCCAAAGTCCTTCCAGGATGCAGTACCAGACTACCTCCATGACTTTGAGGACATATTCTCCAAGACCTCCTTTGACTCCCTTTCAGATCAAAAGCAGTGGGATCATGCCATTGAGCTAGTTCCAGATGCAGAGCCCTCCAACTGCAAGGTCTATCTGCTTGTGCTAAAGGAGCAGGATGAGCTTGATGCAAGCTTCCAGGAGAACCTCAAGTCTGGTAGAATTTGTCCTTCCAAGTCACCCATGACCTCCCCTGTCTTCTTCATCAAAAAGAAGGACAGCTTCCTTCAGCTGGTATAGGATTACTAGGTGTTGAATGCCCTCACCATCAAAAATTGCTACCCCCTTCCCATCACCTCTGAGCTGGTCAACAACCTCCATAGTGCATGGTATTTTACTAAGTTGGGCATTTGTTGGAGCTACAACAATGTGCGCATCAGGAAAGGAAATGAGTGGAAGGCAGCATTCCAGACAAACCAAGGGTTGTTTGAGCTACTGGTCATGTTCTTTGGCCTCACCAACAGTCCCGCTACCTTCCAAACCATGATGAACAACATCTTCTGCAACCTCATTGTAGAAGAGGTGGTGTGTGTGTACCTCAATAACATCCTCATCTTCACAAAGACCCTAGAAGAGAACTGCTGCATCATATGTTTGATGCTGGAATGTCTCCACCAACACCAGGTCTATCTCAAACCTGAAAAGTGCAAATTTGAACAGACCCAGGTGGAATATCTTGGACTCATCATCTCACATGGAAGAGCAGAGATGGATCTGGTGAAGGTGGCCAGAGTGGCAGACTGGCCAGCACACTAGAATAAGAAGGATGTTCAATCCTTCCTGGAGTTCACTATCTTCTACCAATGATTCATCTGAGACTTCTCACATCATGCCTGCCCCCTCTTTGACCTGACTTCAAAGGACCAGCCTTGGCAGTGTATGAATGTTCAGCAGACAGCCTTTAAGACCTTGAAGCATGCAGTGACCTCACAACCTGTTCTTATTTCCCCTGATGACAATCTTCTGTTCCATGTAGAGGCAGATAGCTCAGACTTTGCAACTGGAGCTGTCCTCTCCCATCAGTCTAAGGAGGATAGGAAGTGGCACCTCATTGCATTTTACTCCAAGAGTCTCAATGCTGTGGAACGTAATTATGAGATCCATGACAAGGAGATGTTGGCAATCATCTGTTCCTTTGAAAAGTAGTGCCACTTCTTAGAAAGGGCCAGGCATCAGTTTGAAGTTTGGACAGATCACAAGAACCTGGAGTATTTCTGCACTGCAAAAAAGCTTAACCAACAAGAGGCCTATTAGTTCCTCTACCTGGCCAACTTTGACTTCACACTTCATCACAGGCCAGGTTAAAATATGGGTGATGCATTGTTGTGTTGGGCAGACCATGGGACTGGAGCAGGCAACAATGACAATATTGTCCTGCTCAAGCCAGAGCTGTTTGCAATTTGGGCATTTGAAAGTTTAGTGATCCAGGGTGAGGAGGTATCCGTTCTGGCAGACATACAGAAGGGCAACCAAGAAGGATACCATGAGGATGTGGTAGCCAAGGCTGCAGCAATGCTCAAGGTGGGCTGACGGATGGGGACTTGTTCTGTCCACAGTTAGGAGTGGCAACTGGACCAGGGGATCCTGACCTTCTAGGGATGCATCTATGTGTCAAATGACCCAGAGCTGAGGCAATGGATTGTGGAGCAACACCACGACTCCAAGGTTGCAGAATGTCCTGAATGCTGGAAGACTCTGGAGCTGGTATCATGTAACTACTGGTGGCCCCAGATGTTGTGCTATATCAGCACCTACACCAGCACCTACTACATGTGTCTTAGGACCAAGCTCTCCTGCCAGGCACCTATAGGCAAGCTGCACCCTCTTTCCATTCCTGAGGAAAGGTGAAGCATGGTTTCAGTGGACTTCATCTCGGAACTACCAGATGCACATGGCTACAATGCCATCATGGCTGTTGTGGACAGTGTAGGGAAGAGAGCACACTTCATCCCCACCACTACTACCTGCTCTGCTCTGAGTGCTGTCAATCTGTACTGTAGGAACATCTGGAAGCTGCATAGCCTCTTCAATGCTCTTGTGCCAGATTGGGGCTCCCAGTTTGTTGCAGAATTCACCAGGAAGCTGTACCAGCTACTGGGAATCAAACTCCAGGCTTCCACTGCATATCATCCCCAGTCAGATGGTCAGACAGAGCACATCAACCAAGAGCTGGAACAGTATCTCCAGATCCTCTGCAGTGAGTGGCAAGACAACTAGGATGAGCTGCTTCCAGATGTGGAGTTCCAGTACAACAACTATGTGCACTCCACAACACAGGCCACCCCCTTCTTGCTCAACACCAGACACAATCTTTGATGGGTTTTGAACCCCACCAATGCCCCTCTTGGAATGAGTCAGTCAATGAGTTTGTGAATTGCATGAAACAGGTACAAGAGGAGGCAAGGGTTGCCCTAGCCAAGGCCAAGGATGACTTGGCCTGGTGCTATAATCAGCATTGGACTCCCACACCAGGATACCTGCCTGGAAACAAGGTCTGCCTAGATGCTGAAGACATCCAGACCATGTGCTCCTTCAAGAAACTCTCTCACAAGTTCCTGAGCCCATACACAGTCAAGCATGCAGTGGGATGCTTGGCATACCATCTATGCTGACTCTGAGCAATGCGTAGTATTCATCCAGTCTTCCATGTGGTCAAGCTCTGGCCTGCAGTTGCTGATCCAATTCCAGGTCAACAAGCAAACCCCCCACTGCTGCCAGTAATTGTGGACAATGAAGAGCACTATGAGGGTTGAGGCAATCTTAGACAGTTGCATCTTTTGCTGCAAGCTCCAGTACTAGGTGAAGTAGAAGGGCTATGGCTATGAGGACTCTTCCTGGGAACTAGCTGAGAATGTGAGTTGTGGAACTCACAAAACTGGCAGAGGGATATCCAAAGTGTATTAGAAGGTATGCTACAGTGTAGAGGCCTAGCTGCTCACCTGGCAGAGGGATATCTAAAGGGAATAAGTCTGAGGAGTCCCTATGCCAGGCTGTGGATGCTTCTGGGGCCCCAGAAGTGTGGGAATCAACTGTATAGTACACATAAGCCACTAACTCTTTGGGATGCCAAACTTTTTCAGGGATGCCCAAAGAAAGGGGGTGTAGGATATGGTCATAAGCTTTCTCATAACTCAAGCATACTATTATGCCATTTGTTCCAGTTTTACTGCACCATTCTATGGTCAGCATCTGGTCATAAACCCTGCTTGGTTAGCTTGTATGATCAAGGGGTGTCCCCTTACATCACCCTTCCTCTAGAGTGCAGTGCCTCAATGCACTGGACAGTGGCATGGCCATGCAGACTGAAAGAGTGCTGGTGCAAGAGTGTACAGGCCCCAAATAAGCTTAGGGGCATCCAGATGCCATTTGTAGAATTCCTTTACCTGGAGGGGGGCCCTGTCTGAGGTTGCCCTAACACACATGACACAACCATCTATCTGGAAAGACAATAGCTTCTATGACCTGGAGAACATCTTAAAAGATTGGTGCAAGGCTTCAGGTGTGAAAGTTAATATCCCAAAGACAGTAAGAGTTATAGTAGGCACTGAAGATCACAGGACTACACTGATAACAATGCAAAAATCAGATATCAATGACAGGATCATCCCAATAGACATCAAAATAGCAGGCAAGGGAGAAGCCATGCACTTTCTAGGTGCTTTTATAGGCAATGGGAACACTCTAGCATGTGGATGCCAACTGCAGAGGCAATAAGAGATGGGGGAAAAGCAACCATACTCTGGAAAGTGGAAACCCAGCAGTCTGTGAAATGAATGACAAGGAAAGGCTCTGAACACAAAATGACAAACAACATCTCTTCAACCTGAATCTTGATACAACAACCCCTGTTAGAGATGGATTCCAAGTCTTCACAGACCTAGCAAAACGATGATTAGAGCAGCATAAACTATGTAAGAACACTGGAGGATACACCCACCCTCACGACAATTTATACAGATGGATCCTGCATAAAGGACAACCAAAGTAACACTGCAGCTGGGGCTGGAGTATGGTTTGGCCATGATGACCCAAGAAATAGAGCCATCAGGCTCCCATACTATATAGCACAAACCAGGAATACTGGGGAGGTAGTCACCATCCTGGAGGCTGCCCAAGTGGTATCAAGTACAAAATTAATTTTAGTAAAAAGTGACTTGCAGCTGGTAATAGACATCCTTTCCACCTTACTGGAAAACACAAAGATGAAGAGTGGATTGGAGCAGCAAACAGCCATGTCATGTGCCCCCTGATAGCTGTTTTACACAGGAGAAAAGGCCTGACTAGACTAGAGAAAGTAAAGGGTCACTCCAAGCTGACCTCCTTGCAAATGAAGGGACAAGAAACAACACCCAGGATGAGATTGACCTCCAAGTCCCCAGAGGATACAACATGTCAGGAGCTGAACTTGCCAACATGACCCAGGCACTGATGTACAAGGGCATCATAGAATTGCAGCTGGCCCCAGATTGAAGAAGGACTCACAAGAACCTTGGCATTACCCACTGGGCCACAAAAAAAGCAACTGGATCCCTGCCCACAGACAGAATAATATGGAAGTCTGTGAGAAATGAGGCCTTATCAAAGGAGGTCAGAAATTTCCTATGGAAGTCTCTACAAAACTTGTATAAAATAGGAAGGTACTGGTCCAATATATGTGACTTTGAGGAGAGAGCTATCTGCCCAACCTGTTGCATAGAAGAATCAATGCATCACATCCTCACAAAATGTAGAGTATCAGGACAAGAATACATTTGGAACTTTATTGAGGAGCTAATGTACAGGAGAGGTCTGAGGTACTCAAAACCTTCCCTTGGTGTGTTGGGCTGTGCTATAGTGAGTGGAGAAAGAGACCAGGGAAAAGACAGAATTCTGGACCATAGTAATATTAGAAGCCACCTACACCATATAGAAAGCAAGATGCAAATGGAAGATATCTAGGAACACAAATCCTGAGCAAACCCTGATAAGACATGAGATGATAATAAGAATAAGAGCCACACTGGAGAGAAAAATAAAGCTGGACTGTCTAGCAACAGATACAAAGAGATTCAGACAGAAGGCAACAAACCACAGTGTAGTCTGCAAAACATGGAAGAATCTCATTCCAACCTCCTCAACACTTCTCAAGTCACAGAGAAAAATAACTGCAGTTTTAGTGGGTATTGGGTAAGCATAAGCACTGAGCCCCACACTCTGTGCATAAAGGCATTTCTAACAGGGTGGATCTCACAAACAAAGGTGAAAATATGTTTCTTTCTGTGGGGACCCTGCACATGTCCTGACCAGTAGAGGCTGACATCATTGCATTGTCTACTGAATTGCCATGACACCACCAAAAAAAAAAGCATTCTCTAACAATAACATTGTTATTCCAACATGAGACACAGCTTAAGATATATCGAGTGCATGTGCCTGATAATCAGACCAGATACTTCTCTGATGATATTACTCTTCATATCCTATTGCACAACTGTATTTAACTTGACTGGGTGGACCATGCTTACATGTGCTGTGTGGTCTACCTCAAGCAACAGTTCCACCACCCAACAATGTCCCTGGACATCTTCAAAGAGATTGATGGTGAGCACATGCAGTGCCAACAACTTATGGGACTCCACCAGCCATCTCTCAATGGGATGGCTGGCAAAAAATCACCAAAGAGGACTGCTATTGCCTCTTGTTCAAGCACAACACAGAGTGTGCATTACCTGAACATCCCAAGGCAAAAGATCTCTATTACTATATTGAAATGGACTTAAACTGGGTCAATCTCTGGAAATGTACTCTTGCACATGATAAGATACCCACATTAGCTGCTGCAACTAACATTGCATTCACTGAGCAAACTATGGTAGATCCAGCTATGGCACTATGGCATTGTGGTCATCAACCACACCAAGAACAGAATGAGCACCAAGTGCACTCATGACTAACATTGCAATGGGCAATGTGACAATGGCAATGGAATTGGAATTGGAATTGGAATTGGAAGAGGTCCAATGATGCAGAATGCCAGACAAACTGCCCTAGTTTACCATTAGGTAATGCCAAGTGTTTCACTTGAATTGTCCACCACTGACACCTAACTTGTGCTAATATATACATCTCTTGTACTTTCTTGACAAGTTTTAATATATTCACTTCTTGCATGTTGTACATGTCAACATAAGAGACTAGATGCCACAAGCATTTTTTTTCTGTGTGAGCAAATGGTGCACCAAGCATGAGTGCACCACTCATTTTACTCTAAAACATCTCAGGCAGACAGCCTCTCACAAAGTGTTGTTCCTGTTGATAGCTCCAGATTCCATTGGATAGAATACTGGATTTTCTTTTCTGCTTTGGAAAGCAGCATCCTGAGCCTGTTTCTTGTGATATGTGTCAACAGCTTTTCATTGAAAAAGAAGCTTTGGTTGCCCAAGGTTGTTTTTGTCAATCAATTTGGTGGATGCAACAGTGACAGGCTGGTTGTGTCTGAATATTACAATGAGCTTCACATTCATTGGAAGCTGTGGTACATCAGGGAAGGTTATCAAGGAGAATTGAAACATACTCAAGGTAGCTGAGTTCAGAAACCTCTAAAGTCTGACTTTGACAAGATTCAATGTGAAATTGTCTGTCCAATCAATTTTGGAAAGCTGCAAGCAGACAAGTTCAACCCAAGTTTACCTACATATGTGTTCAAGACATTTATTAGAAATGCAGCAATCCTTGCTGAACATAGCATCTGTAATAGTGCCTGCCTAAAATGGAACATGCCAGAATTGCACACAACAAACCAAGGTGAACCATGCTCTGGCAACTGCTGGTCTTTCAAATTCTGTAGCAGGGAAACCTGACCTGATACAGCATCAAAGCATTTGTTGGAAGTTTCATGCAGGTGTTTCACCTTTGCCAGCATGCATAACACTCTATGTTTTATAAGCCTTATCACCCAGCTTGATGGTTGAAGGTAAATCAGCTGAGAACGCAATATTAGTCTTCACAAGGGTCTGAATCGCACTGATGGTGAGCATTTTGATGCTCTGATGATGGGTTGAGGCAAACAGTCAATGGGAAAAGGAACATATTGTTGCAGCTAATAAGGCGCAGCAGGGACAGAGTCACACTTAAACAAGTATGGGTGGGCTAGTGTCGTTGTGCTTCAGGATCAGATATATTTTGTTTAGTAGAAGAATACATACCTAGTGTCATCGTGCTTCAGGATAAGAAGACGATGGCACTAGGGGACAAAAAATTACTAGCTAGGTCATGTGTGCTGTGGCACACTTCTCATCATGTAGGAACTTCAACACTCCCACCTGACGTAGTGTCCATAGTGTCATTGAAGCTCACCCCTGGAGAATTCTCCTACAATACCCATTTTTCTGCGAAGTTTGTTGACCGTATCGCGGGGCAGCGGTTTGGTCAGAAGATCGGCTGCCATATCAGCAGTTGGGATGTAGGTTGGTCTGATCTTGCCATCGTAGACAGCCTGTCGGAGCCAGAACCAGTGGCGGTCGAGGTGTTTGAGTCTTCCCATGTGCTCTGGCTGCTTTGAAACCAGTATGGCAGATTGATTGTCGAGGTTGAGGGTAAGCAGCGTTGACTAAGGAGTACCTATGTCAGCGAGGAAGTTCCGGAGCCAGCAGAGCTCACGGCCTGTCTCACTCGCTGCTACAAACTCTGCCTCCATGGTCGAGAGTGCGACAATTGTTTGAAGTTTGGACATCCAGCTGACTGCGCCTCCAGCAACCGTGAGTATACAGCCCGTGGTGGAACGGCCATTGTCGGGGTTCCTGCCATGGTCTGAGTCGGCATAAGCAATGAATGGGGAAGGGGGTAAAGAGGCTGCCTCAGCAGAATACTCTATCCTGTAGTCTAGAGTCCCCCTAATATACCTCATTAAATGCTTGACTGCCGCCCAGTGTTTAGGTCCGGGGCAAGCGTTAAATTGACATAACACGCCGATGGCATAAGCAATGTCTGGACGTGTGCACATGGCAAGGTATAGAAGAGCACCTGTGGCTTGGATATACGGGATCGTGTGCATTTCCTCAAGTTCCTCAGGTGTCTGTGGTGAATCCGCTTTTGAGAGATGGGCTCCGGAGTCGAGCGGTGTGGTGACTGCCTTACAATTGAGCATGTTAAAGCAAGAGAGCAGCTCCATGGTGTATGCCTTTTGATCGATCCAAAGCTTGCGATGGGCACGATCACGAGAGACAACGACTCTGAGGAGGCCTGTGGTTGGACCAAGGTGGCAAAGTTTGAAAAACTGGCACAATTCACCAATTACTGCAAGAATTGCTGCTCGTGATTTTGATACAAGGGTCATGTTATTGACATGAATTGGAATGATGATTCGGACACCTTCCCTGAGGTACACGTAGACACAGGGATCCGATGTGATGCGGGTGAAGTTTAGTTTAACAAGAACCTCATGTAGATGCCTATTTCAAAGATTTGCACCCTGTCGTAGACTGTATATACCCTTCTCAAGCTTAGCGCATGCATCACCTTCACCTGGTTTACGCTGCACGTCAGGCGGGATCTCTTCTGGAAAACCTTCTGGGAATTTCATGTAGAGATCCGTATTGATTACGCCATGCAGGAATGCCGAGGAAATGTCCACGGACTCGAGGTGCATGTCCTCAACTGCAGCCAAGGCTAGGACTGTGCGCACTGCAGCCCAACGCGCCGTCAGAGCAAACGTTTTGTCGAAGTCGAGTCCTGGCCGCTGACTAAAGCCCTGGGCCACCAGTCGAGCTTTAAAGTGTTCTATTGCACCGTCTGGTAAGTGTTTCACTTTAAATACCCACCTGGACCCGATAGCCTTCCATCCAACGGGTAGGTACACAGCGCGCCAGGTGCCGTTGTTTTTAAGCGAGTTCATTTCTTCCACCATCGCTTTGTGCCATTGAGCGGCATTATCGCTTGTCATCACCTCATGGTAGGACCTTGGATTGGTATTGTGTGCTCCAACCTTTAAAACCTGAGCCGCGTTAGCATATACCACTCCATACCCACCGAGTTCAGCACCATTTTCAACAAAGGCTCGCCCAGCAAAAAGTAAGGCCTCAGCAGAATCTACATTCAGAGCGAGATTTACCTCCTGCTCACCATGTTCATCAACGTCACCAACATTAACCTCCCATGGGAGCTGCTCTGGAGCCTCATCTGGGTATGGCAAAGGTGGTGGTGGCTGAGGTGGTTCGCGCAGCAATAGAGATTCATGGTTCTTCTGTCGCTCAATTGCGTCATAGTAACCGGCATTTGGTCCTCGTGTTGGGATGCGCATGCACTGGCTGGGTTCTCATGGAGGTGGCAGAGGGTATGGTTGACACAGTGCTTGTGCTGGCTGAGGGTCTGGCTCAGCTCCCACTGTTTCCTCAGGATTTGCTCCCACCGATTTTGGGACGTCTTCCTCATCATCGCTGCTGAGTGTAGTGAGCAGCTCGTCATTGTCGAGGAGACTCCCATCCTCTTCAACTGACAGCTTGTCATGGTCATCGGCGGCATCCTGATTGAGGTCTGTCAGATGGTCAAATAAGTGCAGTGGTGGCTGGGGTGTACTTGTGAGCGCAAGGCCAGGGAAACGTGATTCATTGAATACAACGTCTCTGGAGATGATTATGCGCTTGGTCTTGGGGACGTATACTTTCCATCCAACGTGATTTTCAGGGTATCCGATAAATATACCTGGTAATGAGTGCCCCTCCAGTCCGCGTCGATTTTCGCGAGTGACTAAGACGTAAGCTGCGCAACCAAACATGCGCAGATGGCCAATGCGTGGTTTCCTTCCTTTGTACACCTCAAAGGGGGTTTTGCCGTGTGGTAGAGCAGAGGTCGGGCATCGGTTGTGTACATGACGGTATGTGCTGAGAGCATATGTCCAAAAGCTTTGGGGCAAGTTTGCCTCTGCCAGCATGGATGTAATGCATTCTTCGATTGTCCTATTCATGCATTCAGCCACCCCATTTTGTTGAGGTGTTGCCATGTTTGTGTATTCAATTCGTATACCTTCAGATTTGCAGTAGTCTACGAACTCGCTCGATGTATATTCCCCTCCCTTGTCTATGTGGATGCATTTGATTGCTCTTTCAGCGTGGTGTTCTGCCTGTGCCTTGTACACTTTGAATGCCTTCAGTGCGTCGCTTTTGCGGAACATATCGTGCACTTCCATCCATCTTGTGCTATCATCGATGAATGTTATCCACCATCTACGATTTGACATGTGTCCCCCTACTGGCATCGGGCCATGAACATTGCTGAAGACTCTACCTAAAATCTTCGATGCCCTATCAGAAACATGGGGAAACGGCGCACGGTGCTGCTTCCCTTGTAGGCATGGCTCACATATGCATGGTAACAGCAGGTCTGATGACATTTTCAGATCGAGTGTAAGATCATCTTTGATCAATCTTTCGAGCCTTTCTGTTCCCAGATGGCACATTCTGCGGTGTAGAAGGGATCTGTCGATTTTGGTAGAAGATGTTGGCCCAACAAATGACACGTTTGCTGATTGTATGTGAGTAGGCGACAAGACGAGTGTTTCTCCATCTAGGTATGAAGTCAGGGTCCAATCGATTGTCGCAGTGAAAAACAGTTTCTCCTTGGCAAAGAAAAGCACTTTACGTTCTCGAAATGTCACTTCGAAGCCACGATGGACAGCGAGGGTGGTTATTGAAAGCAGATTGTTTGTCAATTCAGGTACAAACAGGACATCAGTGAAGACAACGTCATTAAGTGGGTCCCCATTCTGATCCTTCCCTCTAGGTCTAAACCTGACTGACCCTTTTCCGGCAGAATATACTGTTGCGTTATTAGCAAGATGAATCAGTACTCTCCAAGATTTAAATGAGTCCAACAAGAACCACTCACAGTGTGGTGTCATAGAACTTGTGGCGCCCGAGTCTGTATTCCAGAGCGTGTTAGATGGCGTGGCTGTTGACAGAGATGATCTACAAACTGCAGCTTCAGCCTTGACGGCAGGTCCGTCACAGCCTTCTTCCACCTTTAGTGCATCGGTGGCTTTGGCAGCGGCGTTAGCTCCTCGGCGGCCGCCTCTCCTTTTGAACTTAGGGCTTCCATCATCCTTTTTGACGTGCATCTGCGCCGATTGGAGGACCGGACAGTCGGTAATTTTGTGTTCACAGTCACACAGGTAGCATTTGATCTGACGAGCAGCGGCAGCGGCAGTTTCCTCTGCAGTGGCTGTGCATTGCACTTCTTCAGTTCTGAATGCCTCTTCGACGGCGTTATTGGTGAGGGAGCCAAGCATGAGTACAGAGGAAATGAATGACGCATATTCCTCTTGTGGGAGTGCGCGTAGCATTGCCATGGAACACAATTCATTGTTGAGCATTTCTAACATGTAACCTGGCCTTGTCGTGCCATCAGAATCTACTGTAGGCATCGGGCAAAGCGAACGAATGCGTTGCATGATGCCTTTTACTCTTGTGCACAGCTGCATGAGAGTCTCGTTATCACGTAGCCGTATGTTGAATAGATCGCTCAGTGAGTTAAAGCGTGCATTGGGCGCCGACTTTGAGTGTATTTCCTTCAGTTTTGCCCACATGAGTGCCGGCTTAGTGCGGATGTCGTCTACATGTATTTTGATCCCTTCGTCTAACCATTGATAGATTTTGCCGGCTGCCCGATCACTGCGAAGCAAGTAAGAGTTCCAGGCTTTTATGGAAGTAGGGTTGTTTGGCTCAAGGAGTGGTGGGACTTCTTCATCGGTGACTATTCGTGCTCCTCCGACTGACATCAAATGGCCAAACATAGCTTTTTCCCACTCCGTATACTTGATGATGCCGAGCTTTTCCATCGGCGACCGTGCCGTGCTGCTGGGATCATCCATGATAGGCGGGGCCGTGTGATATGATGAACACGAGGGAAGCTGTTTATGGGTACTTCAATAAATGGAGAAAGGAGAATTCAGATAGCGCTGCTACGCTTATTGGCGGAGCGGTATATAATTCTATTTCTGTCTTCAGTGTAAGTCTGTGGGGCCGGGGCCCATAACCTGTTGCAGCTAATAAGGAGCAGGGACAGAGTCACACTTAAACGAGTACGGGCGGGCTAGTGTCGTCGTGCTTCAGGATCAGATATATTTTGTTTAGTAGAAGAATACATACCTAGTGTCGTCGTGCTTCAGGATAAGAAGACGACGGCACTAGGGGACGAAAAATTACTAGCTAGGTCACGTGCGCTGTGGCACACTTCTCATCATGTAGGAACTTCAACACATATATGTTCTACATGAACTCCTGCACACAGCAGGATGTCCATAGTATATGTTTTTTATAAGGTGCAATGGCTGTTGCTGTCACCCTGGGACATAATATGGAGTTGTATCGAAGTTGTGCATATTAAAGTCGCAATGGTGCATCTACTCGACTGGTTCACGTACGGACGGTCACGCAGGTTGCTGAGCGACGTACCCAGTGCCGCTGTACCACAGTTCAAGTGTGCAGGCCGCGGCCGCTCATTCAGTCTTAGTCCCTCTCGCTCCATCTCTCTTTATCTCTTCGAATTCTGACTTGGGTCGAAACATCGGAAGCATTACCTTCCCAACCACCATCAGCTTCTCCCTACTTCATTCACCGCCCCAAGGTTTCGCCTCAAACAACCTCAGCAGTGGCTCCTGCGACCCACTCATCTGCCCTTCCCCAGCACTGACACCAGCACCAGCTCCGACACTCCTATCAAACCTATACTTCTCATTGATACCTCGCACAGAAGTCTCCAAAGCGACTGCCCTATGCATCAGCGTCTCAAGCAACCCAATCGTCGTCGACAGCAGCGACAGTGACAAATGCCTCGCAAATCTCTCGTACACGGTCCTGAAGCTCTCTTTGTCGTCGTACTCATTCGTGTTCTCAGCCATCATATTGAAGATCTGTTCAGCCCGGGACTCTGACATGCTCTCTCTTGACTTTTGGATTGCTGCGTCGTCAGTCACTGAGGATTCGTCAGGCATTGTCCAATTCAGAACATAGAAGATAGGGGGGAAAGAGGAAGATACATCCCACCAAGAGAAGAGAAGAGAACAATACGACATGACAGACCAGGTTCCAAATAGCTTTGTTGAACACCCACAGTCCTCACTCTCTGCCTAGTCCCCAAAGTTGACCTCCTCGCACTCATGAAACTGGTTCCCGACCCTTCGATAAGAAATCCTTTGCTAAGGGCTGTGATTTCTTACATTTCATTTCCTCACAAATCTCACTCAGTTTGTAGTGGTCTTGCCTCGGGTACTCTCCTTCGAATCAAGCTCAATAAGCTCGCTTATCTACTCTTTGGTTGCCCTATCATACTCATAATCGCCGTTTCCGAATCTCCATCGCACGTTTCAACGTGGACGAGTGTGTTGTACTATCCGGAATTGCCAGTGCGATCGCAATCTTCCCAGAATCGCTCATCGCCATTCTGACGCTTACGATGGCTGTTAGGACGCGGAAGATGGCGAAGTGGAATGTGATGGTCAGAAAGCTAGAAGCGCTGGCGGTGTCACCCGTTGTATGCAGTGATAAGTCCGCAACTCTGACGCTTGGTTGTGTTGTATATTGTTGCAGTATCTCCTCGCCTCAGGTTTCCGCGCAGGGAGATTGTCTGTTTGGAAGTATTTACTCGCTGCGAATACTGCTGAATATGCCGCTGATACTACACATGACCCAAACGACGATGCTATACACAAGGAAAGTGATATATTTTGTTATCACTCCTGAGACATGCTATCAAGGGTTGTTTCAAGCTGTCAAAATTGCTGCTCTTTTGCAATGTTGCAAAGTGTGTATGATCTAGCTCTCTCGCACCGGCTAACCACAAATCAAAATTCACAAGAATTCCAAGGGCGAGTGGAAGTCAATTGGTGACCCCACTGAGGTCGCTCTCCAGGTTGTTGCCTCAGTTTGGTCTTGGGCCCCCAACGTTCAAGTTAGAAATCGCAAGAATGTATCAGACTTTGAGTCTTGACGTACGCATCTACGTTACCAAATCATAATGAAGCCAGTAGCGTTCAATAACGTATCCGAATCCGCAAAGAAGCCATTAACGCTCAAACATCGTGCTCGGACAGAAATCATAAGGCAGTGTGGCGTGTTCCCCTATTTAAGCAGCCGAAGGCTTCTGTCGTTAAATCGGAACGAATAACAGTAAGCATGTTTTGGATCAATCTCGCATCACCCATACTACCTGTAAATTACAGTTTATGGTCGTAAATTTGCTGTGTGATGCTGCCAAGTGTTTTGTCATCGTACACCTATAGCTACGAATGGGCTAACATCAAACCCCTGTTGTTAACTTACCTTGCGGAAGATGGCTACTCTTCGCAACTTTTGCCGATTGAGGAGAAGGATACTTAGCTACTCTTCGCAACTTTGACTGACGTGGGAGAGGATAGAAGAATCTAAGGCTGCACGTAACCGTTTTGATGGCTCACGGGTAATCGTGTAAGGGCAAGGTGTAAGGCGTCAACTTCACACGGCACGGTTACCGGGCGCTCAGTGCCGTCGTATCGGAATCGCAAAATACGGTCGTATGTTTGTCACTTTATGATTGACATATATATCGAGACAGAAATAGTGATGAGTCGTCACTTGAGAGCCAAAAACATTTCTGGAGATTAACGATGCTCAGCCGTCGCTTGAGGACGACCGAAAGGAAGTTGGCGGCATGGCATCAAGTGCATGAAAACTCCGATACAAGCCATTTAAGGATCGCGTGTTCCAGCAACAAATGTCCTCACCTCATCCACGGGGTATACAACCATATTATAATTATGTTTTCGTCTCTGACCACTCAATCAGATCTTCTACAGACAAGGGTTTACTGCAGCGTGCCATACTCCAAGTGAATGTTACCATACACAAGGATCCTTCGAAGGTCCTGAGTAATTCTTTTGGAACATCAGAACGGAGACCTTGTTGATTATGGAAGTCCTAGTCCTTGACATCTGATTACTTACCTATATAATGGAGCCTTGAACACTACGAGCATTTCAAATCCACCTGTCCATCGATCTTTCGTAAGCTCAACTATGATGAAGACTACCATTCTCTTCGTAAGCCTTATGGCTTCCTTGGCCATTGCTGCTCCAACGAGTCACAAAGTAGGAATTAAAATGCCTCTCAGTCTGTGTACCCATCTTGATCACTTTTCTTAGCTTTCTCTACGTACCGAGGCACAGGCCAATGATGGTACTGGCAAGCGCGCTGAAGCTATTGTGGAGCACCGTTTTGAAAACCACGGCACTGAGCGCCGTGACAATGAATCATCTGAGACTGTTGACAAGGGATATTCGCTAATATTTTACAAATACGGCCGCCCAGGGGTTGCTGATGAGGATGTTATCAAGGTCAACGGACGCGCTGAAGGCAAGTGAACTGGCCTGAATACTGCACGGGAGTAACGTCTCCTCTAGATTAGATATGTGAAAGCGCAGAGATGACCACCTGAGCGCATCCGAAGAAAGAGTATTTTTGCTATGTGTCGCTACTGTGTTTTATATGTTCTGTACGAGTCGTACTGTAGGGTTCTACGGACAGAATAGTTATGCAACCGAACATGTTCTAACCAAATACAAGACTCCAAGTACAAATGTACTGTACATTTTTGAGATTATGACCAACGATACATCCGACAAAGACAAGGAACTGAGCGATATACAGGCCCGGCTTCAAATGTCCAAGCCGAGCCTATTTGAGCCGGGGGCCAGCGCCAGCCCAGTCAGCTTCGGCTCGGCCCATATTGGCTGCTGTCTGCGGATTTTCCGTTGGAGTTTTTGATATCATTGGTGCGTGTTTCTTCTGATGCGTCTACAGTTTTCAGTGTAGAAAAATCATTGGAAACATGTTTTTATTATTGTTTTCTCTGGCGTAGGACACTTCTCCCATAGACACATACTTGTGCATAAAGGCACTTCTTCCTGGACAATTCGGATACACACAAATGCCAATTCCCTTGCTTGACAATGCACGACCTAGCTTCGACAACCAATATTGCGATCGCTTTTCAGGAGCGGATAGGATTGAGCTGGTCTCACTACAGTACCCGGATTTTCCGCTAAATCGTTTATATCGCCAAAATAAGTTATTACAAGTACCCTATGTCGAAAAATTCTTAGCACTCTGCTCGATTCTTACTCCATCCGTAACCGAAGGGAGATGTGACAGAGGTATCCGTACCTTCTCGGCTTTTGAAGGCGTCTTGGAATGAGAATCCTCAGAAGCATTCAGCGCGACATGGGGTGCTTTCCTCCAACTTTGGTTCATGCATGACTAGAAGCAAGGTTGCTGTACTGCAAAGAGAAACTCAGGTGGAGTCCACATCGGGTGACCGAGGGCTGCTACATCCAATGTAAAATCATCTCTCAAATAATCATGCAAGACTGCTGATGAGTTTGACAGTCCTTGTATCCAACCGCGTCTCGGGCTGGCACCATCTGGGACCTTGAATTAAGGCATTTATGCGTTGTGTACAACTGCCTTAGTGAGTGTTGATCCCAGGAGAATATAACAATGATTTTCAAGAGGGTAGGGATTATAGCAAGCCAAAGAAGGATCATGAATGGTCTCCTATTCTCAGTCCACGTAGAACCACCGAGGAGGTGCTCGTAAATGACATCATCGTTTGCTCGAAGCCTAAAGAGTTTCCATGTCGGATGTCAATGTGGATTTAATAGTCAGATGCTTAAAATCCCTCAAAGCTCCTAAAAATCATTACGTGCAGCTGCTCAACTAGTGCTGATAGCAATCTCGTTGTTACAGTCAGGAATAGTCAGCTTGCTGTCTGGAATTGAGCTTGATAAGATTATAGAGGTTTGTGTTGCCAAGCAAACTTGATATCTACCTATGCTGTGAATAATAACAACTCTGGTCTCATCATCAAGACACACAATAGCCCAATCATAGGACTAAAAATTCCAGTTCATGGTTAGTAGATTGTGGTGTCAGATGTTTTTGAATTGATTGTAAGTTGGCATGTGCAGTGAACAGATAGCGTGCACCCATAGCTACAGATGCATTAGCATCAAACCCCTGTGTTTACTTTGCAGAAGAAGGCTATTCTTTGCAACTTTTGACTGGCTTAGGAGAAGGGTCCTTAACATTTATTAAGAATACCAGCAAGAAACGCGATCGCTTCTCAAAAGAGCAGATAGGACTGAGCTGGTCTTGCTAAAGTACCTGGATTTCCCTATAAATCGTTAATTTCGCCGAAATAAGCTATTACAAGTACCCTACGTTAAAACATTCTTAGCCCTCTGCTCAACTCTTACTCCATTCGTAACTAAAGGGAGATGTGACAGAGGTATCCGTACCTCCTTGGCTTTTGAGGGCGTCTTTGAATCCTCGGAAGGATTCGGCGCGTCATGAGTGTGCTTTTCCTTCAGCTTTGGTGGAATCATGACTGTCGTGGATGGAACACCGTCCTTAGCCACCTCGTTGGAGGTATCTCTCTGTTCCTTGTCCTCGTCAGAGGAGAATTCCATGTCCTTCCCACCATCATCCTCCACAGTGGAACGTTCAGATGAAGAAAACTCCATATCCTCGAGCCCGTCCTCCTCTGCTGTTGGTTCCGCATTGCACTCTTTATCTCCCTTAGCGATCTTCCGTGATCTTGACAATTCGGGCGGGTTGGAGGGTTCATGAGATAAAGAAGAACAAGTCGAGGGCATCATCAGATCTTCAGTACTCCTTTCTGTCCCAATACCACTCGGATTAATCTCGAGACGCTCCAAAGCTCTTGTCAAACCATCTTCCCTCTCTTCTTCCTTGGTCTTCTCGTCCTCACATCTCTTCGTGTTTCTACTTGCCTCAGCTGCCCTCACGTCCACTTCTTCCGACGAGAACTCCATATCTGATCCGGTTCCGCCGGACGACAATGAAAACTCCATATCTTGTGAACCGTCCGAGTCTCCGTCTGTCAGGACTGTTGTTTCCTTCGAACTGGCGTCTTCTGGTTGCTCCGAATCAGATCTTAAATTGTCCTTTTTTATCTCTTGATCAGGAGTGTTCTTCTCGGGCTTGGGAACAGGGAACGTGCCGCCTTCATCGAGGAGTTTGTACGGGTCCAGTTCAATGTCAAGATCGAGTTGGAGTTTCTTCTCGTCGTCTTTGGCCTTAGCATCCGAGCCCGTAAATCCAAAAAGCCATGGTGCGTTGATCTTAATGGTATATTTTCTAGCCTTGATCCTGGTTCTCTGTAGTTCATTTGATGTCTTTGAAGGCGTTTTTCTGTGGGTCTTCTTCGGTTTAGAGTCGATGGCGAGGTGCTCAAAAGTCTTAAGGAGAGCATCGACGACGGTGCCGGAGTCTTTGGCCGAAGGAGTTGGCTCGGGGGAAGCGAGAGGGGATGGGCCAATGATAGGGCGGTGCCTAGATTAGACATGGGAATATCAGAGAACAGAACACACATGCAGGGAGTACATGAAGACGCCAAACAAAACATAGGAAGCGGAAGAAAGAATTCATGGCGTCAGTGGACACATAAACATCAAGAAGCGATACTCGCCTGCCAGCACGGAGAAGCGTACCCATAGTCCAACATACAAGCGGTGTGAGCCACTGATGTCCCCATTTTCGCGCTCGAGTCGAATAGCGCAAGTAAAAGGCACCAATAAGAGACTTGAGAATACTTGCAACTTTGGGTCTAGCCCGACTGATGTCTTCCACAGCGTCCTTGTCTTTAGTCAAGCCAAAGAAAGGACAAGCTACGAGGAAGTCTGGATCTGAGGATGGCAGATACGAAGAAAGTGACAAGAGAAGTCCAAGATGACCAAGCGTGTCATCCGACATGAGAGCGTTCGTGATGCGGGAGAGAAAGTGTGCACCACGGTCACGGGCACTATGTATCTCGGGATATAAGCGAAGAACAAGTTCACATATCCAAAGTTTGAGCAGCTGCATTCCTACCTCTTCTCTACTTGACGACATTTCAAACCTGGGGAGCAGCTGTATTACCACCTTGATGGCTTCTTGCATTTCGGCCTCACGTTCGTCTATGAAATCCTCGAAAGCCCCTTGTGTCCGCTTGGACCATGGCTGGGCATCAGGTACAGACCATGATAAAGGGGCAACTTCAGTAGTCGAGAACGCATCTCGAGCAGCAGCAGCAATAATCGGCTCGTAGACCTTTTTCAACCACGCATGCGTGTAATGCCAACCGTGCCTCAAGAAAAGAGCACCCGTATACGATTCGAATAAATCTGCAAATAGCTTTGGCGGTGAGCCTAATTTGCGCCTTGACCACGCTTCAGCAGCACACCGATCCACAGAGTCAAGACGAGCACTTGCGTGCTGGGGCAACCGCAACTGATGTGCAATACGGCCGAGAA
Source organism: Termitomyces sp. MG145 (assembly GCA_003313055.1). Taxonomy (NCBI): domain Eukaryota; kingdom Fungi; phylum Basidiomycota; class Agaricomycetes; order Agaricales; family Lyophyllaceae; genus Termitomyces; species Termitomyces sp. MG145. The sequence continues at coordinate 71,553 of QGOB01000597.1, read as the reverse complement.
TATCATTGCTACTGAGCCTTCTAGCAAAGAGTGTCTGTTGCTCGGGGCTATGATTAATTCTTGATGCCATTAGCGCACAGGCGAGGTTGACAACGCGGTCCCCAATAAATTCCAGAACGTCATTGTTGCCTGGGGTGTATTTTTGGGCATTCAAGGCATGTCGAAGGTCGGTGGAAGGGAGAGAGGGGAGGGGAAGTGGAACTGTAGGTGAGGAAAAGTAGGCAGCGAGTGAGGCACGGCGGGGTCGCGTTGAGGACATGGGAAGACCAATCGTAACGTGGCTGACAAGTGTTGACGGAAACAAACTTTTTTGATCCGGACACTTGCCTCTTACTCCGCGGCCATGGCTCACCTGCAACGCAGCACCAAAAGCTGATACTCCCTCATTGACGGACTGAACAAGAGAATTATGTGCATCTGGAAGCTCGCCCACTATACTCGTTCAGGCCTAGTCAATTTCTGGGATTCATTTCTTGGGTTATCGCGCTCTTCAATAGCCAACATCGACTCGAAATGATGTTGTCACGCGATGAAAATGTATCTTCAATCATGATGACAACAAAACTTAATACAATGTCAGACAAGAACTCCCTGTCGCCGTTGATATCGGGCCTTGTTTTCTCCATCATGCAATCAGTTGTAGGTGAATTTATATCTGATTAACAAGCGGATACCAACTGTGCGCTGCTCTTTTCACTCAATACTGTGGTATGCTTCTCGAGTTCGATTTCGGTATTGCGTCTTCTGTCTGATGTTGACGCCATCGTTTGAGCATGACCTATGTTCAAGTAGGAATGACACTGGCGTCGTTCCCCACCGTCAAAAATATTTCGCTCATTGGTTCGTAAGCGTTGTAAAAGTTTCAGTTTTGTAGCAGTAATGTGTATATATTCATTCTATACCTTAAAATGAATTCCCGAGTTCGCGTTTTGATGGAGTTGGATCCAAGTACAATATTGATTGCGGAAGATGATGAGGAGAATCAAATGCCGCTGGGAGATCTCCACAAGTGTATAACTTCAATAGTGTCGTAGTTACCAATTGCAAGTAGGTTTGGACGAAAGGCGGACATCAACTTAGCAGATGTTTTTTCAAATTCCGAATTTTCCTGAACGTTCAGCTCACTCCAATTTTGCAACGCTGTTCTTCTTTTTTAGAGCGGCGATCCGCGAAATGCTATGTTCAGTCAGCACGATCCCAACATGATGAACTCCGACATACAAATCATGACGGATCTGAGCTTCTCGGTAACTAAATTGAACTGCGAAGAACTTCTCTGAACAAATGTAGTTCTCGAAAATCGCTGCAACTTCTCACCGTAGTTCTGGAACCACACATCAAACTCGTACCCTGGGAGCCTGACTGACGTTCTCTGCTTAAGCAACATCCGAGTTACGGCCCACGACATGTAGTTGGCTTCTTCAGTCAGTTTCCCTCATTTTTCTTGGTTGGAGCCGCCAAAGAAGTCTCGTCCACGACATTCGCGGAGGATTCGCAGGCGAGTGCTGTGGTAACCACAGCGCCATGTTTGGATCACTCTGTTCAGATGATCGATTGGATCTTCAACTCGATTCTTACTGTTACACTTCCTATTTACAACTTGTCTCTCTCCCCCTCCCACCCGAACCCAACCATGCAGAGGCACAGCTTTACTGCCCTCAACACCACCTTTGTCATCGATTCAGAATACCAATTCGTCAAGGCGCTTGGTCAGGGCGCTTATGGATGTGTCGTTGCTGCCTCCCACCGTGCAACTGGCGATGGATGTGCTATAAAGAAGATTACCCACATCGACACCAAGGTACCTCTATTGCACTTATATGGCTTTCACCTTACCACCCATGATTTAGCGTATTCTCACCAAGAGGTGCTTACGCGAGATCAGGCAAGTGTTATTATAACACTTGCGATTTTTCATTTTGACGCTGCCTCATACATGGCCATTAGGCTTTTACATCACTTTCGCGGTCACAGGAATGTATGTCTTTGTGACATTCTCCGCAACTCTGACCACTTAATAATTCATAGATTACATGTTTGTATGATATGGACATTGTATTCCAATCCAATGGGAATTTTAAAGAAGTGTACCTCTACGTGAGTATGACTTCAAGCATGGTGCCTCTTAAAACAATCAAGCTTTCTGACGAGTTCCCTCCCAGCAAGAACTCATGGAGGCAGATCTCCACTCGATTGTAAATAACAAAACTCTCTACTACCTTCTTATACCGACACTTCACCGTAGATCCGTTCACGTCAACCTCTTACGGATGCTCACTTTCAATCCTTCATTTATCAAGCCCTCTGTGGATTGAAATACATTCATTCCGCTGATGTTTTGCACCGTGACATCAAGCCAGGCAACCTCTTAGTCAATGCTGACTGCGAACTCAAAATTTGCGACTTTGGGTTAGCTAGGGGTCATTCCCCGGGCCATAAAAATTCTATGATTATGAGCGAATACGTTGCCACACGATGGTATAGGGCGCCTGAGATCATGCTAAGTATCGGCAACTATGTACGGTATTATAGATACTCTCCGACTGTCCTTATCTAATCACTACCTCTTCAGACCACCGCCATAGATATTTGGTCGTTGGGCTGTATTTTGGCTGAATTGCACGGAGGGCAACCAATCTTTAAAGGCCGCGAGTACGTATCGGTCAACAAATATTGTTGCTTCAGAGCGTCTCTAATTGCCTGGTATTCAGCTATAGCGACCAACTCAACCAAGTGCTTCACTACGTTGGAACACCATCCGAAGACACCTTACGACTCGTATGTTCTCCACGTGTATGTCTGCAGCTTGCCCTTGCAAGATTTCTTCGTTAAATATTCTCTGGATAGGCTCACAATTATATTCGGTCGCTTCCCTACAAACCGAGAATTCCTTTTTCGACCATCTTCCCTGACGCAAATCCTCTGGCCATTGATCTTCTTTCACGGATGCTATGCTTTGATCCAACCAAAAGGATTAGTTGCGAGGATGCTCTGAATCACCCCTACTTTGCTTCACGGCACCATCCTGTCAACGAGCCCGTCTGCCAAAAAGTATGTTCACCTAATCTTTCAAACAGAATCTATGCTTGACCTTAAACAAGAAATTCGATTTCGGATTTGAAGAAGAGGATAGCATTGAGGGTATCAAGAAGCTCATCACGGAGGAGGTCAACTTGTTTCGTTCGGAGGTCCGCTTACAAGCGAGAATGTTTAGTCAACTGAGTCATCAGGAAAGGTATGTCTCGGTCTCCTGTCGTAGCGATCCCTTTACTCAATATGACAGCCTCTCAATCCCATCACGAGAGGAGATTCTAAGGTCTTCTAGACAGGAAGACGAATCTCAGCGTGATACGAACTCTGTCTACCCTGTCATGTTAGATCCACGCGAGGAATTTGAACGCGAATTATTGAAAACGATTTCTGAGCTGAATGGTAAAATCGGTGTCCCTTCCGAGGATGGCTCGTAATGGAAAGTAAAATGACAGTGTGTACATTTATGGATAATTGTGGAGAAGTCCAGTAACTATGGATAATTTACAGCGACTTATCGAATCCTGGTAGAATACATGACTTCAAGTTTGTCGTAAGTTGCATCACATAGACCTCCGTAAATGATACGCATCTTTCCGCGAAACTATCCGAGGAGATCTGCTCGAATAGCTATTATAGGGACAAATGCAGCAATCCAGGTTACACGATAACTACCAACTTATAATGGCGGACCATGACAAGCGTCGCCACACAGTACATTCACAGGAAGTCGTCCGTGTAGGTTAGTTTACGCCGGCAAGTAATGTGAAGAGAAATAAGAAAGTTTTTGGGAATACAACGTTTTTGACTCGAATTTTGTGATTGTTTATGTAACACGAACCGCACGAACTGCTGATTCATTGAAGGAGCCAAAGCCTGCTGAACGAGATAGATAAGTTGTGATCATCCGAGTCCGACTAAATACGCTCACAACGGAAATTTTCAGCTTAGCGAGATGGGATGAATTTCAAGATTCTTCATCTTCTACATAGACAGGAGTCTTGGGTGGTTTTTTACGGACTTTTCTCAAGGAGAACCGAGTCGGTCGCGGAGGAATCCAGCCCTCCGGAATGTCGGGAAAGTGAAGAAGACTGTCCAAAGATAGTTGGCCTTTCAGCTTCTGCTTCGCACTAAGGCTGCATTGAATTCTATGTTCCACTAGATTACTACTACGTCAGTATGAGTCAATGTACTATTCGGGTGTGAGACTTGCCCAGAGAGTTTGAATCAGTTTTTTCAGTTGTTTCGTGGGTACCATATAACAATTCCATGCGCATCTTAACAGAACTGAGCATCCTATTACAGAATCGATCGTACAACATTATTTTACACAACATGGATAGTAGAACACACTTTGGGTCAGCAACATTGGAATCACCACATGAGCTTAAGACGGCCAGCAGGGCACGCCAACCCACGGGTTCGACACGATTTTGTAGGCTGTCTGGCCGGTTGGGGGTATGCGCCACAAGCAATGCGAGAATAGAAGATAGGTAATTCGATGTTGCCTGTGTAAGATAAGGAAGATACGATGGATCAACATCATCAACGTCCTCTGACTCAGAAATGTTCTGGTTCTCGGTTTCTTGCTCTGTCTCATGTGACGGCAGCGAAGTTAGAGACCGGTGCTGCTTCAAGATGCGCTCCGCAAGATATCCAATTTCGTCTTCGAAGCTCCATTCAGGTACATGTAGATCATCAACTAGAAGAGGCCAACGTGTCCATGTGTTACGTCTGCGCTGAGAAAAGGAGTGCCTCTTGCGTTTCCGAGGCCGAGAACTGGGAGAACCCTCGACGGAACTGGACCTGGAGCTGGGAGAAACGTCACGCGAGGGAACAGCGGAGCTTGTCGAAGGGTTGGCATTGGTCATCATGTCCGTATCATACTCGTGTTCAGCATCGGTGGTCTCATGCTGTAGATCTTCTTGTAAATAGTCCTCATCGGTATCAGAATCATTGGAGTCGGAACCTGAGTCACGGCTAAGGCTAGCTTTTGCTAGATGAGAAGTGACATCAAGAGAGTTACTTGCACGCAGAGCACGTATTAGCGAAGAATACTCTGTGAGCTCAGAGTGTAAAGCTGTCGGGACGAGCTTGCGCGTGGCCATCGCAACATTCGATTCGAACGGGGACCACTTGGACGCCCAAATTTGTGGCGTGTGTGAAAGTATGACTAAGAACTGTATAGTACCTCGGATACCTAAGCACTCCGCCCAATTCATGCCCTCTCCAGTTCGCCCATTTAACTCACAAGTACGCTTCGTTATCCTCGTTCTTCATCATTTCTCTGATTATTTCTCTTATAGAATGAGAGAGAAGTGGAAGAAAAAGAGGTCCCGCAGGCTTAGGCGCAAGCGCAGAAAGATGAGAGCTCGTTCCAGTGCGTTTCGCTTTTTACCCTCGTCACATCGTAAAATACTCAATTCGCGTCACAGAGTAATCGTCCCAATATGTGTTGGCTTGGGCAAACCTCGACAAAAGACGCGTGACCTTTCAGGCGGCATGTGCTCCTCTCCGCTTAAATGTTCTTTGCACGGCGTCATTCCGCGACTTGTCGCATCGCCATCGCTCAGCAACTCGTTTACTCAACGAAGTGTTTCAATTCTGGCGTCCCTAATTTTGGTCAGAGTTGTATTGGGTCTTAAAAGTATATCGATGAATAAAAATCAAAATCACACTTCCCATAATTGATGTGTCTACCTGAGTCTAACACAGTTGTAAGTACACTGCCAATTTTCGAATCCACAAAGAACGGTTATCCGTGCGTTGGTGATGGATTCGGCGTATTCATCGATCTCGCCCAAGATGTAAAATGCTCGTAGTTGGATAAGAGTCATCAAGACAGACGAGCTAGCTCAGTTGCAAGGGGGAATTCATCCAAATGTTTATTGCATGCTGCAGAGGCTTACAACTTGTCACGTACAATGTTTTAATTGATCATCCACTGTTCGACCACGATGACTGAAGGTTTTTAGGGGGTTGTCTCATTAGTGCATGTGCTGTCCTAGCAAACAAATCTTGAATCCTCTTAACCGGCTGTAGGCGCGCGATAGCCGGTTCCTTATCTCGCTCATTCTTTTCATATCGACTTTTCTCGATGGCAGCCGCAAAAGTTCAGGATGTTCTCCTCGTCGGATTCGGCGCGGTTGGCGCAATATGTGCGTGGAATCAGTTGCTCCAAGACTTATCCATCTTATGTGCTCAATTTAGACGCGCTGGTTCTCCAAAGAAGCGGTCTCGTTCGCGTGACAGCCGTTGCAAGAAGCAACTACGATGCAATTCAAAGTCAGTTTGTTTTTCTTCAACTTATTCCGGGACTTGATTATATCTTTCCAGAGCATGGATTGCAATTCGATAGTGCTAAGTATGGGGTTATCAATGGGTGGCGACCTGATCGAAGTATGAGCATGCAACCCATGTCATAGCTTTATCCTGATTTCCTAACGATTATATAGCGTTCAGAACTGTCAAAGAAGCTGCAGATCGAGCCTACTCCTACGTGTTTATCGCTTCAAAAGCCATCCCAGAGCGTGTAACTACTCCCAGCATCTTAAAACCTCTTATTTCTGCACCCTATGCAGATGAGTATCCTCAGCCCACCTACGTGATCTTGCAGAACGGCCTCGGTGTCGAAACCGATCTTTATCATGCCATTAAAGAGATTGGAAAGGAGCCAATGATTGTTAGTACCGCACTCTGGATTAATACTAACCTGCTACAGCCTAATGTCGTTGAGCACGGCGGTCTGGTAAATTTAACAGTAAAGGTAATGTTTCCATAGCTGATCGGATTTGGCTGGATTGCCAGAATCGAGTAATCATTGGGGTATACCGCTACAACGACTTTACGACTGTAACGAATACCCCGACAGAAGCAGCCTTACTGGAAGACCTTGGCGCCGTACTCACCGCAGGCGGCACAGATGTAACAATTGCTCCGGAGGTGCAACGTCAGAAATTCTCAAAGAATTTTTGGAATGTTGCTTTCTCTTCGTTCTCCACACTCACACGGTGAGTTTGGGGATCACAAACAATCCCCTCTTCCTGTCGCTGAACTAGAAACGGTAGCTATCGTGTTCCAGCTTTGTTTCGGGAACCCCCCTCCGACCCTTCGAAACCTTACACACCGTATGTCTCACCGACAACGGCACATCTGATCGAGGAATACACTATTCCTGCGATCAGAGCAACTCTAGCAGAACTCGTAGTCCTCGGTATGCAAAGAATCTTTTCTGTAATTGACTTTGAATTTATCAACGTGGATAGCACGAGCTCTGGGATATCCAGACTCCAGAGACGGCATTCCTTCCACGTTGCCAGACGAGGTAATTGAGAACACGAGGAAATTGCATGTCGGTCCTGAGAGCTTCCACAAGCCGAGCATGATGATTGATGCCGAGAAAGGCCAACCCATTGAGGTTGAGGCTATCTTGGGAGCTGTGGTGCGATTGGCACAAGAGAGGGGGATATCACTCCCTGTCAGTACCTAAGCTTCCATTCAGACCGGAGAGGGTACTGATTTGTTTTTAGCGCGTTGAGATGCTCTACGCTCTTCTATTAGTAGTCCAGAACCAGATCTTGGGAAAGTTCGAGTTAGAGCCAGTTAGACATCGGATATAGAACATTTAGTACTGTTTTAGATTCTCCGGATTTCCCTCCCGAATTGAATGGACATCGTTCTTCTTTCGAAACTTCTCCTGAATTGACAGACTGATCCAAATCAAGACTTAAATGAAATTATTTAATGGGCGCTTGAAAACCAAGAACCCCGGGTTCGGAAGCGAATCGGAGATATTATGTGATGAAACCTTGCAGAAGAAACGTGCTCTGGCGCCTGATTGTTCTTTTGTTGGAACAAGGGCGACTGCATAAAAGCGCTCCTCTCTGTCGCATTTTCCCATAATAATAACGAAGACTCCTTTTCACATTCTTATAGCTCGATTATACTCTTATGTCTAACCGAGGGCGTGGTCGCGGGTTTGGAAATAGTCCAGACGATGGCCCCCGAGGTGGATTTCGAGGTCGTGGAGGTGGATACCGAGGGGGTCCTTCCGGGCGAGGTAGCCCAGACGATGGACACCGAGGTGGATACCGAGGAGGCGGATTTCGTGGAGGTGGAGACCGAGGTGGCTTTCGCGGCGGCGATCGTGGTGGTTTCCGTGGTCGGGGTCGAGGAGGGTAAAGTCAATTTCAAGTTCTCTACATACAACTTATGTCTAATGTTGACGCTACAGTGTCTTTTCACCGGGTCCTGCAACGATTGATGCACGTTTAACAAATGAGTCCCAAGCGGCTTTGATAGCTTCTTTCAAGGGCATCAAATTGGGCCACAATGAAATTCCTTTACGACCCGATTTTGGGACTAGAGGGAAGGAAGTGAAACTCCGAGCGAACTTTTTCCCCGTGAAGATACCAAAAAGTCCTCTTTATGAATACGAAGTTACGATATCGCCCGCTAGTAGGACGGCGATCCGCCGAGTAAGAAGGCGGATTTTTCAACTCGCAGAGCTCTCACGCGACTGGGCACATAAAGGCCTGAAAGGCAACGTCGCTCATGACCATTCGAGCAAGCTTATCTCGGCCAAGCAGCTAGACCAACCTTTGACAGTCAAAGTCCCTTTCTTCGATGAGGATGAAGATGGCCCTAAACCAAATGGCCCGGAATATACGCTCACTATTCAATATGTTCGAGACATCGACACTCAAGGCCTCCTTAGGTATGTCATTGAGCACTATAAACCCTATCCTCATTCTGTTTGCTAGTTACCTCGAGGGACAACCTCAGTATAGAGGATATGACATTTTACCCGTCATATCGGCTTTGAATGTTGTCCTTTCATCTCACCCTAATCGCTCAGGTGGTGGTGGCGTCATGGTAGGTAGAAATAGATTTTTTTTCCCATCGGAAGCATCTCCTGCGATTCTTGGCGGCGGCCTGGAGGCGTGGAAAGGTTTCTACTCTTCTGTACGACCTTCCCATAACCAGCTAATGGTCAACGTCAACGGTAAATGGTTCCTTTCTATCGCATTACCTTTGTCTCACAAATTACTAGTGTGTACGACTGCGTTTTACACCCCAGGAAATCTAGCGCGAGCCATGGTCGACTTCCAGAACTTCAGCTTCGGTGCCCGCGCCAATGCCTTTGTCAAAGGTGTCCGAGTCAAGACAACGCATCTAGGTTATAAGAAGACGGTGAAGTCCTTGGCGCCATTTAATGCTAGACAGCATTCATTTGATACAGATGAATATGGGAGAGTCACCGTAGAGACCTACTTCAAGCGAAGTCAGAGTATCTCCTACTTGCATAACAGACTTCTAACATACTCTACTTTTCTTAGAGTACGGGATTACATTGCAGCAGCCAGATCTTCCTCTCGTTGATGTCGGGGGTACTAAAGCCAACTATCTACCGGCTGAAATTTGCGAGATCTTACCCAATCAACCATTCCGGGGAAAGCTGACAGATGAACACACTGCTAGCATGATTACCTATGCAGCTCAGCCGCCCAATGTTAATGCCACCACTATCGGAAATCGAGGGCTTAATGAGTTGGGGTTCCGTCAAGGGGCCAGCCCTCTTGGAGCGTTTGGTATTTCTATCGGTACTGAGATGGCCGTTGTTCCTGGCCGTATACTTCCACCACCGGGTATCAAATATGGAGCTGGAACACCGCAAGTTGACGATCGTGCCAGCTGGAACTTGCGAGATGTTCGCTTTGCAAAAGGAGCTACCTTGAGTAACTGGGCTGTCCTTTTGATCAAGGATGGCAGCAGTCGCGACGAGTTTTCGAGCACTTCGGACCCTGAATTGATGATGACCATGAAAGGATTTGCTGATATGTGCAGGAAAAGCGGCATGAACGTTGGCAATTCCTCACCAGTTGTTGTGCAGTGCGACTTGCCGAGGAAAGACAGAACAGATCCTATACGTTCCCAGGCTATCGATGCCATTCGTAAATCCCTTACATTGATCAAGTCCAAACCGACCCTTGTGCTAGTGCTCTTGTCGAATGGTGATAAGCACATATATTCTGGGTTAAAGCACCTATGTGACTCGTACTTGGACGTGGGTATGTATTCATCCTCCCTTTACTTAGGAGCATCTATTGAGCATAGCATATTGCCAGCTACTGTTTGCGTGCATTCGGCAAAGATTCGCAAGGAGAGGGGTCAGTCTCACTATCGTTATCCGATGAACATGTTTGACATTGATCATTCTGTAGGGCAGTTGCAGTACTTCGCAAATGTGGCCCTCAAAGTTAACATGAAATTGGGCGGTGTGAAGTGTGTGATTTTCCTATACTAGATTCTGCAGTATTTCTGATGTGAGATCAGCCACGCCCTTGACCAGGTCAGCATGGAGTGGCTGAAACAAAAGCCCACGATGCTCGTGGGGATAGACGTCACCCACCCTGGGCCTGGTAGCACGAAGGGTACTCCTTCAATCGCTGCCGTCGTGGCCAGTTGCGACAGCAACTTCGCACAGTACCCTGCAAGCATGGGGATACAAGAAACAAAGAAAGAGGTGCATGCTTTGGGATAGAATCTGATCACACATGCTTATCGCTGTCTTCAGATGGTCACCAATTTGGAACAATTCATATGGGAGCGTCTCACACTCTTTAAGGCGAAGAACCAGGCTCTTCCCCAGAGGATACTGGTGTACCGCGACGGTGTTTCTGAGGTAGGTATAACGACATGCATCTTGTCGAAGGTTCTGACTGCAGCTGTAGGGTCAATTCCAAATTGTCATTGACCAAGAACTGCCCTCTATTCAAGCGGCTTGCAATCGGTTCAAATTAGCCAAAGTTCCTTATAGACCTCAGATCACGATCGTCATCTGTGTAAGCCTCCTAGTCACTAATTGTCGCAAACTAGCTCACTTGATTCATCAGGGAAAACGCCACCACACACGCTTCTTTCCAACTGAAGAGGGAAATGCAGACAAAGACGGGAATCCTAAACCAGGAACAGTTGTTGACCGCGGTGTTACATCAGTCTATAATTTCGATTTCTTCCTTCAAGGTACTTTTCCTCCTCATTGATGCGAAGAGTTTTCAACGTGCCCTTTTAGCTCACGGTGGGCTCCAAGGCACTACACGCCCGACTCACTACTATGTCGTGCACGACGATAATGGTTTCAATGCAGACCAGCTACAAGGCCTGACAAACGCTGTTTCTTACATGTTTGCGCGAGCTACAAAGGCTGTGAGTCTCGTCTCGCCTGCGTACTATGCCGATCTCGCCTGCGAGCGTGGTCGGTGCTACTTGCATAAGTTTCTTCAAGGCATAGGCTCCTCCGGTGGGTCGACTAGAAGTGGACAAGATGCCGAAGAAGAGGTATTCCGTCAAGCTACCCAAGCGTGGCATAAAGGCGTCTCTGGGGCGGCCCTGAAGGACACCATGTTCTACTTGTAATATCATCACATCTTATACCCGATGTATGCTAAGCGGATTGTAACGAGTCTCTATGTACTATATACGAGTGTAATACCTATTTATGGCGTTTCAGTTTAGTTAATATGATCCTTCTTCATGGACGGAGCTTCTGCTCAGGAAGAAGATGAAAGAAGGTATGCTGCGATTTAGCGATTCTCGGACATCGCAGCTGTATGCTGAAGGAATAAAAAATTCTTCTCCTGCCCTGTAGTGCTCAACTAACGCGTCTTAATAGGTAATAGTAGGTATTGCACCATTAAAGTGTTCAGTTAGACAGCCTATATGTACAACGCCAAGAGTAGACAGAAAAGTCCTTTATCTCCCACCGGCGGTCAAGTTTTGAAGGGGGCACACCGTCTTCCATCTCGAGGCAAGCTTCAAGAGTTTTTCCAACGCCGTCGACACAGAATCAGATCTTTTGCCAAGAAATATAGGGATTCCTTCCGAGTAGCGACTTCAATAACATGGTAGAACTCATCTTCATCAGGGCGTGGTACAACTCATTTGCATTCCACTCATGCAATAGTTGAATTGAGCAACTTGTATGTCGATGCGAACGAGTCTCCGACTCGGACTCGGACTTCGCCAAATGTACACACGTGAGCGTCCCCGGGCCGCCGCCGTTTGCCATTTACCTTTCGTCTCAACCCTAAGATCTAGATGACTTTAGCGTCTGCTGTCTCGCAACCAGCTTTAACTTCGCTAGAATTTCGCCGAACGATTCCCACATCACAAGATCATTTGGCTTCATTGCTGTCAATATTAAACAACAAATCATCTCCGCTCTGGGGCTTTTGAGAGCTTTGAGTATTAATCTGGTCTATGATTTCTCTTGTAATAGTCTTCTGGTCATTCTTGTTATCTCACAGCTGTTCGTAGCCTATTTAACACTTTGGGTCTCTGATGGCTTCGAGTTCAAGTACAATTTTCATGCACGCCGTGCGTGATTTCCGTCTTTTCCTTGGTTTTCTCTATACGAGGTGCCGAGAGTGGTTAACTCCAGAAAATGGCGGCCCGGACTATGTACGCTGGGCAACGCTCAGCATTCAACGTCCGTTCCCGTGGGATCAACAGCACCTTTCCTAGAGGTCGCGACATGCGCTCGTACTTACGTCCGAGAACCACACCACCTCTCCGTGATATATCCGTCGTCTTCATATATAGCAAGTCACCAGGCTCCCATCCATCCATACCTTCAAAATCAAAACTATGAAGATCCTCGACCTAGCACTCGTCTTCTCCTTGTGTCAATTGGTAATTGCTGTCTCACGTACGACCCCACCAGCTGGTGCCAAGGTCGTCCGCGCAGGAACCTCTACCTCTGGAGAATACTCCACCGTCTCTGCGGCTGTAGCGTCTCTTCCCAATGACAGCTCGAGCCAGTCCATCTTCATCTACCCCGGAACTTATAACGAACAGGTATATCTCACTCGTAACGCGCCTCTCACCGTACGTTTTACCATCTCGTGTTGTTCTTGTACTCATACAATCAATTGATCAAGATTTATGGGTACACCACGGATGTCATGAGTTATTCCGCCAACCAAGTGACCATTCAAGCTGGGGTTACGGCTCAGCAGGCGGGCTCGGACGACGCCAGCGGTACAGTCCGCATCCATAAGAGTGATTTCAAGATGTACAATGTCAATGTCAAGAACACTTACGGCCCGGGCACACAAGCGATCGCGTTCAGCCAATATGGCAGTCGCGTGGGCTTATATGCCTGTGGGTTCTACGGGTACCAGGATACGCTCTATGCGAACGCGGGAACGCAGGTTTATCTGAGAAACTATATCGAGGTTTGTCCATTCCTTCATTGTTCTTCCACCAATGATTCAAAATATCCACATCGCTTGGTAGGGTGCGACGGATTTCATCTTTGGCCGCACCGGGCTCGCCTTCTTCGGTAAGAACACTATTGCCGTATCGGGACCCGGCTGGGTAACGGCCAACGGACGTACATCTAATGATTCCGGGAGCTGTAAGATCAACTTTTATGGAAATTACTGTGCAGCTAAACACAATTCAACGTTAGATGTCTTTGACGGCAACTCGATCATCCTTGCTTCTGATGCAACGTCGAGCACATCAGGAGCAACCTATCTCGGACGCCCGTGGGGAGGTATGCTCTTCTCTCTTCCGCTCTCTCACGATGTGTTGACGTTCCTCGTAGCGTATGCGAAAGTAATCTTCAAGAATACGGTCATCACCGCGCCCATGAATAAGGCTCTGTGGTCCGAATGGTCCAGCTCCACTCCTAATACAAGCAACATCCTCTTTGCCGAATACAACTCTACTGGGAGCGGTGTCAATGGAGCTACGCGTCCAAGCTTCGCGACAATCTTGTCGGCTTCGCAGGCTGCTACGTATAGTATTTCTAGCGCTGTCGGTAGCGATTATGCATCTTGGGTCGATTCGATGTACCTTTGATTTGCAATTGTCAGGAATAAATATTCTGCAATTCATGATCATTTGATCTACTACAGTCTCAGACTTCAATGAATTCTAGACATGCATTGAACGAGATTAATTGACCCTACCTTCAACATAGTTTTAGGAGCTCTGGAGCCCAAGATAGCGCTACCATGCGATGTGATATCATCAGTCAACAGTACGCTCTGGAGTGCCATGAACCAAGTGGTAGATACAGAGGTACTGATGTTATGAATCCTACGGTATATTACATTCCATTTGTTTTTTTCCTGATGTCGAGCTTATCCTTTATCTTATCCTCCTGTAACGAAACTTTTGCAAGATGAGAAATCTCCATAACAAATGAGTTGTTGAAAAGAAAGCAAAGGAGATTTAGAAAATATCGAAATTGCTAAAAACAAACTCCGATATTCTGGTTACCAGGGGCGTCTGCCGAGTGCCGAGTGACAACTTTCCCCTCAAAACATCATGTCTGATGAAGCGAAGTGGTCGTTTTCTCAAAGCTTCTCTGTTCGGTTCCAATCTTCACGCTCCGGTCTGCGTCCATAATACCTCATTTTCTGACATTCCTAAGTCATTTTGGACTGAATAGACTTAGAAGCTCGTATCAACGATGCAAAGTCGAATACAACTCTCTCGGATGAGTTATTACAAGATCTGTCCATTGAATTAGCTAGGCTCGTGAAGAGTCTTGCCGATGCATCAGGCTCGATACCTCGCTACGATCAGCGTCAGTATGAAGAGGTCCGTCATTATCTCGATCTCAAGTTTCTCCGACTCGAACTTTACCAGCAAATGGCAGCTTTGGAGATCGCTTTATCGGATTTGAGAGGGTCATTCAAGCCAAAGCCTAAGTTTGCATTCAGACGGACGATAGCTAGTTCGACATCTGAAAGTCTACCCCAGCCTGCTTCTGCTCCCCTTGAAAGTCCGTCAATCCTCCCGAAATCGAGGACTAACCTATCATTGTCTGGTCGTTCTTATCGACTTTTGACGCTGGAATCATTACCAGAGTCATCTTCGTCAGAGGGTTTGACTATTCAGGACCTTGATCATTGTATCGTGAATTTAATACGACCAGGCCAAATTGGCGCACCAGATTCCACTCTCCAAATATCTGCACTCCATATCCAGAATTTGGTGGACACTGTATTAATACTTCCCCCCATTGAAGGCAGTGTCTTGATCCACAATCTAACAAGGTGCACGATTGTTGTAGGTTGCCATCAGGTATGCCAAATTCTCAACGAGTAGCATGACATGATGTTTATGCCGACGCTATATCAGTACCGGATGCACACTTCCAAGAATGTGGACGTCTACTTGGCTGTTGCGTCGAACCCTGTCATCGAGCACTGCTCAGGGATACGTTTTGGGGGATACCCCAGCACCCTTGGTCTAACTGTTATAGTAGGTGCTATTCCTTTACAATGCTCGTGATTACTCAAAGTTCCTAGCCAAGCAAACATCATCCCGTTCTCGATTTCTCCCATATACGATCATCGCCATCACCTCATTGGTCTACCCTGCATAATGATCAAGTATCAACCGAATGGCCTTTAGGAACTATTACAATGACACGGGAGGTTTTGGACGTAACACGCGAAAATTTGCTCCCCGAATCATAGTTGTTTGTTCTAGATTACAAGTACCTCACCCGACTCCAAACATTCTCTCGGCATTCTGTCTGTGTACGACCGACCCAACGAAACTTATGACCCAAGTAAATGTCGATTCCCTTGTGCATCTCGTACAACACAAAATTCGAACAAGGAAGTAATATACGTCTAGTCGAAAGTTTCTCGACGAGAATGAGATGATGTAAGTGATGCGAAAGAGGCCATCTCGGGACATTTGTTGGAGACTTAACAACTACATAGTATAACAACCATTACAGACTAGCTCTCGGAAGAGTGTATGCAAAAATCTCTGTACCTCGCGCGCCAAAAGGACTTCATTCAGTGCCCATTTATAACGACTCCAGATTGAAGGACATCCGACATGCCAAACGCCTCTTGCGCTACCTGAAGAGAATCGCATTATACGGCATGGTCTCACCCATACCCGTTCTCTCGTTGAAACCAGGCAGACCGAGTCTATCGGAAGAAGTGAGATTGATTGAATAACACAGACTCTCCGCCTGATTTTCCAGGGACAATCCAACGGATCAATCCTCTCATCAAGACTAGGCAGTTATTGGAACACCTCAAAATCGGTATGTGTCTCTGAGGACACGATGGCTTCATGCATTCCTGGCATCTTGAGTCGACTCAGGGGTTCTCTTGTTATCGGATCTGTTGTGTCGTTGATACCACATTCGATAGACTTTGAGCTACGGCGGGATCTTAGGCGCCAAAGAGAAAAAAGGCTCGTTGAGTTCAGTGGCTCAGCAAGCTATGATGCCGTGAGCTTTGACAGAGGAGAAGTGAAATCACACTGGTTTGTAGAAAGTAAGTATACAAGCTGACTACGGAGAGTAAAGAATTATCGAAGAACCTTATTTCCATAATTGAAAGAAAGGGATTATAAGTGAATATTACAGCGATGATCTAGCGAAAAATTTGATGTGAGGTCTGCTGAAATAATAAAATGCAAGGTCGCCTCGCTTAGGATATTGCAGAATTCTTCAATCTCGGGATTGGATTCATCAGCATAGCACCGAGATTTTGGATATCTGCCTCCGATAGACCCGCTTGGTCAAGCAAATGGCAAGGGTCCGGCCACAAGGACAACCTTTTGGCATAATAGGGTTGTAGGGCGTGATTGCTCCATTTTTTGAAGCCTTGGTCTCTGGAGCTCTGAATGCCCCAGACCCCACGTCGTCATTCACCATCTCCTCGACATCGCCGAGTACGATAACAACGTCGTAATCAATGATTTGTAGCTCTGATTCGTCGGATGCTAGGTTTTCTGGCTTGATGTCTCGGTGGGCAATCTTGTGGCGGTGGATAAAAGCACCCTCGAACCCAAACCTTTGGCAAACTTGACTAACATTGGAGGATAATAATTGTCGAGGATTTTCAGGCTCTGGTTATCTTACAGGTCTCCACTGTTTCAAAGTACGCTTCTTGAAACCTGAAGTAAATCTAGAATCATCCTACAGTATTGAGCCCGTCACTTTTGTCCGGGATTTAATTACACTTACTGGATATCTCCACGTAGAGGTGTCAATTGCACGGTCAAGAGATACACGAGCTACTTGAGATTCACAAGTGGTAGCGAGGATATTCGTTGGCGGCATATGTAGCGTGAAGTGTACTATTTCGAACAATGCTTGTTGAATGGTGTAGATGATATGATCACATCTGCAATGGAATCATTCGGCGCATTGAATTTCTGCAGATGCACAAGTATAAACAAGCAATGGGTTGGCAAGAGACAGAATCACAAATACGTAGCGAAAGCGGCATATCATAGTCCTATGTGTTGGACGACGGGGAAGCCGAGTAACATATCCGCATGTTGAATCCAACACTCGATGAAAATATGAAAGGCTTCAACGACACGCCTGGGAAAAACAACGAAACGGTCCCGAATTCCGACGAGACCAATTTCTTCGAGGATTATAGTTCCCGCGTTGATGCAGTCCTCTCTCAGAATCGTGAATGCTCTCAACAATGCCGCCTTTCACTCAAAAACAGCGTTGTTGAACTACAGAATAAGACTTTTCCCAATTGCCCGAAATGTTCATATGGTCTCAATCACAAGTATTCGTACATATTTTCAAATTAACAACTATCTCGGTCGACGAGACCAATGTGTCACCCAGCTATCGCGTTATTCGACCCAAAGCAAGGCATCGTTCGCTGACCCCAGTAGAACTGGTCTCTTCTATCATTTGGTGGACTCTCCAACACCCTTGTCGCAAACCGAGCCTGCTTTTGCGTTGTCTTTCCTCGAAGCACCACCTGCACAATCAAACTCAAGCACAGTGATCGGATGGCTACCTGCGACCTCTGAGAGTGGTAGTTCTGAGGGGCTAGAAGCAGGACTCAATGATTTCAGGGAAAATCGTATGTAGTGCTTTGGTTGTTTCACGCGGGGAAACAAAACTAATGTAATGTGCCTTTCCTAAAGCTTCATTTCGCAATCTTTTGCATGAGGCTATCAAGAACGGACTAGAGAATCATGTTGATGAGATACAGGCAAATGGTGCTGTACAGTTACAGGATGGATGGATGCATATACACGGTAATGCTAGCATACTGCGATTATCCAACATACATTGACATTCCCTCATGCGAAGATGATCGCAACATCCCTCCACTGGGACGAATAGGCGATCCTGATGATATCATTGCTACTGTCTTAGTGAGAGATAGCAAGGCGCGTCTTTCAGGCTTTCTGACGAGTGTAAACTAACACGGATGCTGCATCAATTAGATTATTCCGGAGACTTATCAACCTATGCCGTCTTATCGCATGTGCACGTCTGACGGGCTCATAACTCTGACTGCCGGTCTGGCGCAACACTTACGGACTATACTCGTCAAGCAAGCAGAGTTGGAGAAGTCGTCTATTTGAGAAGTGGTTCAGCAAACCATTTTTAAATCGTTCCGTTGCGTGGGTTCTTCTCTAAGTAACAAATTAGTTGATTTGACTTCCTGGCAGGATACAACAGTACCCCACGTCATAGTTCCAAATAGACTTCAATTACGCCTATCAATTGCTGCAATTTTGCGCCATTGCCATAATTAGAAAATCTCAGCCCGGGCCGGCATTCTCCGATGTTCTCGACTCTTCTGTGTCTTCTGCGAAACTGTTTCGGGCTTGACTGGTTGATTAACACGAAAAGTTAAGAACATTCTAGCACATCCTGTTAACGGAACGAATGTACCAGCACACGTCTGTAGGGCTGTATATAAGGCTTCTTGAGCTGCCCAACCGTTCTTCCAGAAAATCTTGAAATCGAGTCTAACTCAACAGCACCATGTCTTCTTTCTTCTACTACGAGCCCTTCTACAACTTCGAAAGACTTCTTGACGATGCTTTCAGCTTCCGTCTGGCTGAAAATGACAAACAACTCCAGCGTCGTGGCCAAGATGCAGGAGTAACTGGTTTGTTCAAGCCAAGGTGAGTATACGACACTGAGATATTACTTGATGCTAATAAAATGACTTCCAGGATGGACTTGCACGAGAATATAGAGAGCAACACGGTCACAGCAACATTTGAGTTGCCTGGGATAAAGAAAGAGGATGTGTCGATCGATGTTCATAACAGCCGCTTGACGATAAGCGGCGAGAGCAAGATATCGACAGAGCATGATGAGCATGGTTACGCTATTCGTGAGCGCAAGTTTGGGAGATTTACGCGCACGCTCCAACTTCCTCAGGGAGTCAAGGTATGCCTAATGTCTCTTTCAACTCTATCTACTGACAGCTGCTGACGGATCTTTATTAGGAGGATGACATCAAGGCCAAGCTTGACGACGGGGTGCTTTCTATTAGTTTCCCGAAGACCAGCGTCGAGGAAGCGGCCAAAAAGATTACCATCTCCTAAGATTTCATGAAGAAATGATTGACGGTTTCTTGTTTTGTAGTTCTACCTTTTCTATGAATTACCGGATTATGTACAACCATTAGTTCTTGTATAGTATAGTTCCCGATTGCGACTATGAAGATGTCTTATCGTGCTTGACTACAATGTATCATGCTGTACATCGTTCGTGCTCGAAGTAAGCACGCTGCGACCAGATCCAATATTGATGACAGCTCTGGAAGAACACTGGATCTGCGACTGAGCCGATGATTTTTACTTCCATGATAATACATCCGTCGCGCAGTGGCTTTATCTTATCGAGATTTGTCAAATATCTCTGTGCTCTAATTTCTGTTCAGCAGAATCATGATTTGACAGAGCATTACTTGTGGCTCGATTCTGCCGAGATATTGCCATATTTACAAGTTTGTTTAATTTACCGCGGCCTCTGGTGCCGGGCTGGATGATTCTCCGGCATTCTCGATCGTTCTCTCATACCTCTACAAGATTGTGAGTACCGCAACTTGCTTAGTGATACGAATCATTGAAGAATTTTCTAGTGCATGCTGTCCCAAATGAATGACGCAAGCTTGCGTCTGAGTGGGTATATAAGACGACTCAAGGTGCCCCAATGATCCTCCAGAAATCGCAAATTCGAGCCTCCGAGTCAAACAATGTCTTCTGTCTTCTACTACGAGCCCTTCTATCACTTTGAAAGACTCATTGACGATGCTTTCAACTTTCGTCTGGCTGAAAATGACAAACAACTCCAGCGTCGTGGCCAAGATGCAAGAGTAACTGGTTTGTTCAAGCCAAGGTGAGTATACGACACTGAGATTCGGCTGTTGATTACTTGATGCTAATTAAATGTTTTCTAGGATGGACTTGCATGAGAATACAGAGAGCAACACGGTCACCGCAACATTTGAGTTGCCTGGGCTAAAGAAAGAGGATGTGTCGATCGATGTTCATAACAGCCGCTTGACTATAAGCGGCGAGAGCAAGATATCGACAGAGCATGATGAGCATGGTTACGCTATTCGTGAGCGCAAGTTTGGGAGATTTACGCGCACGCTCCAACTTCCTCACGGTGTCAAGGTATACCTAATGTCCCCTTCATTACTGTTTGTTGACAGCTTCTGACGGAGTTTTATTAGGAGGATGACATCAAAGCCAAGCTTAACGATGGGGTGCTTTCTATTAGTTTCCCAAAGACCAGCGTCGACGAAGCACCCAAGAAGATTACCATCTCCTAAATTCTGATGGGAGAAATGACGGAGCACGGATATCGTCTGACAATTTATGTATCACCTTTTCTATGCCTCAATAACAATTTTCATTCACCTTGTTTCGGGCCCTTATGTAGTCGCTTATGTTGTAACAAAGATGTACTGTTGTGTTTGATTGCAAAATATAACCTAGTTGGTTTCGATTTTAAAGCTCGTCATATCGTATCATACTACGCATCGTGCATCAAAATAGACCATAACAAAGTAGTTGCGCTGCGCCACAATTCCTATGTGAGAATGTGTCTAGATGGATGAAAATAGCTTTGAAAGTGTGCTATGCATATCCAGTTTCAAGAGAATATGGAATGGTGGTCTAGCATTAATGAAAACCTCACACTCAGTTCTTGTATGTTTGGTTGGCGGATTTCTTTTCAGAAATCCATGCAACGTCACGCGAATTGATTAAACCTTCCAAAAGTGTCTGGAGTCTTCCACTGAATGATGATTTCAAATTTGACTTTGCGATCGATCCGATACATTCCCAGCGATATATATGAAGTCTACATTGCCCAGAAGTATATGTACATGCAATCGAACCATCAGGAAAAATCAGGAAAAGTCAGGAACCCACAGAGCCATACACTCAATCCACAAATGTCAAGTCATAATCAATTGAAAGTACGAGATATATTTCTACAAGATGTAAATAGATAGAGTAGCTGGATATATGCAGATTTGAGTATTATCAAAGAGATAAGAAAACGCGGTCAACACTGAGTTTCAAATCGAAAAAAAAAACAGAGCCAAGAAACGTCATTAAAGTCGTAAGTGATAGCTATGAGATAGATCCCAATATAAATCACTAATGAATTGAACCGGTGGGCGTCCTAGGTCCAAACAAGCCAGGGCTCCGTTCTTGAGGGCCTGGCACCAAAAGATGTGCCGCCGGCGCGGGAGTCGGTGGTAAACTAGGTACCTGACTAACGTCCGCTACAGAACAACCTTGTCAATCACGACTACACAAGATTCAGTAAATGAACTCAATACGCACGCCTCCAAGGAGCCCAAGAGGTTCTTGGATCACGATACATCTGTGGATAAGACGATGGTCCAGGTTGGGGAGGCGGGGGCGGGGCCGCAGCTACTGGTGGAGGCGGGGGCGGAGCCGCTTCCTTCTTTGGCTTTTTGGGACGAGGTATCCTAGGAGTGACCTTACGCCATCCTGGTTTGGCGGGTGGAGGACCTTCCTCGGGTGCAGGTGGATCTGGAGGTGGTTGAGGATCCAGGGGGGGTCCGCCTGGTGCCCCAGGAGCAGGTTTCCTGTATGATGATTGATGATGAGGACTATTTGCTGAAGCAACCGCTGATGAACGTACCAATCTGGATCGTATTCTCCGCCGGGCCCGTATTTGGATCGCAACAACAGTAGTTGACCGAGTTCACTAGAATCATGATCTTATAAGAAAATGGAAGAAGACAAATGACGAAACACACTGTTGAAGTCCACGACGCTCTTCACGCAGTTTACCGACTTCACCCAACAACATCCGCACTTCACTGGCCAACGCTTTGCTGAATTCGTCAAGATACTGTCAAGAAAAGTCAGTGAACATGACAATGGGCATTTGAGAAACACATACTCCTTGTATGTTAAATTCAACCTGTTGATGAGCGGTCGCTTCCACTCTAGCGATTGTATCCTCATGATAACGAGCACAGTCCTCACGCCAACCTACAAAAAGGGTTCGTCATCACAGACTTATTCAACAAACGTCGTAAACGGACCTTTAGAGAGCTCCTCCAACATAGCCTGCTGAGCTGTATTTTGGTCTTCTAGTTTCTGAATAATATCATGGAGATCTTGTAAAACGTGATAAGTATGATATATAGAAAAAAGGGACGAGAAAGACATACTAGGGGATCGCTCTCGAGCAATCTTAGCTTCCAAAGCCAGATCCCGACTCTCTTCCATGTCATGGGCAAGCTTCCTCACCAGGTTTTCAAGTGCCTCCATCTTCTGGTCCTTGTCTGCACGACGCATCTCTTTTTCCTGCCAACGCTCCTCCATCCGAGCATTCTTCTCATCACAAGCTAATTGGTGTCCTTGAACTATATTGGTTATGTCCCCGAGCTGATTGCGAATGGCTTCGTCCCGTTCTTGAAGGGCTTGGCTTTCGCGCTCTCGTTGCTCGGCTTCAACCGTGATCCGCTGTTGCTTTTCGTTTTCTAGTTCTGCGCGAACTGCAGCAAGCTCGTCCTCCAACTCCTTAATACGGGCGTCTCGCGCCTCCGCCTGAGTCTGGGTTGTCGATGCCACTTCCTGCATCAATTTCTCTCTCTCCTGCGCAGCGACTTCGCGTTCATGAGCAAGTTCGGCTCTCTCTGCCGCTATAGTATCCAACATTTGGACAGCCGTGAGTAATTGAGCCTCTGAGTGCACTGATGCTCGATCAGCAACCATATCTTCAGTTTGCATTGGAGCTGCTTCTGCTTCTGCTTCTGCTTCTGCTTCTGCTCCTGCTTCTGCAGCAGGAGGTTGAGGTGGAGCAGGCAGAGGTAATGTGGCGATCCTGTCACGGAATTCTTGCCATATAACCTCGGCGCGCTCTTGGGCTTCCCGATGGCGCCGTTCCTCTCCCTCTTGGAATACACGATCACGATCCTCTTCATTAAGGCGGAAGTCACGCTCACGCTCATGGTCAGCCCCAAGGATTGATTGAGTCGCATCGTGAATGAGTTGCTCAGCATCGTGAAGGCGCTGGACGTGTCGATCCTCACGTTCAAAGTCTCCATGAACTGGTGTCACCGGACGATGGTGTGGTGGTGAGTGCTGTGATGGAACGTGGTGTGGTGGCGAGTGCTGTGATGGGACGTGGTGTGGTGGCGAGTGCTGTGATGGGACGTGGTGTGGTGGCGAGTACTGTGATGGGACATGATGTGGTGGCGAGTGCTGTGATGGGACGTGGTGTGGCGGCGGAGTATGGTCTGGCGACGGCGTATGAATTGGTAGCGGTGTATGGGGCGGTAGCGGTGTGTGCTGTGGTGGTCGAGGCGTCGCGGAATGGGGAACAGGACTGGAAGAATGCTCTTCACGGGAGGCCTGTCGCGGCTGTTGAGTTGGAGCACGTCCAGGTCGTTCTGGGACAGGAAGAGGCCTGTTCTCATCAGGCGGTTGCCCTTCTTCTCTGAGTTCATGTGCGTGAGAAGGTACAATTGGTGGAGGGGTGTCTCTCCTTGTCGCCTCAGTGTGTTGTGAAGGACGTCGGGAATGTACCTGAGACAAGGGCGGCTCATATTCTAACACTAGATAGTTAAACAAAAATTAACGAATGGAGAATGATAACACATACCGGTTAGTGGGGGACTTTGCCTATGTGATGCATGCTCAGCAATGGGGGCCTCATATGGTGGCTCGAATTGAGTGACACGGTGTCCAGTCGGGACAAGGGAAGGACGACGAGAAGGCACCGTCGTCGGAGTGATCACATTGATGGGTGGTGGGGGTGAAGCGGGCTGGACTGGACCGCGGGATGTACTCGGCACGGGAATGTGGCGGGGTGGACTCGGTGCGGGACTGCGAGGCCTGCGGGGTGGACTCGAAGTGGGACTGCGAGACCTGCGGGAGGAAGAATGGGAATAGGGATCATATGTTGGAGTCAGAGATCGAGTTCGCGGACGGCGACGAGGGTATGTTGGAGTGAGTGATCGAGTCTGTAATTCTGGCGATCGTGAGTCTGATGATCGCGACCTCCAGCGAGGATCACGCCTTGGAGGGCTCCGTGAGCTTCTTGGACGTCTACCATGTCGATCATAGGGTCGATGCCTTGCGGGACGATCATAGTCATCATAAGAGGGCGACCGTCTCCGACAATGCCCACAAGAGTACCGCCCTCGATGTCGGTAACAGCCATGTCCACAACTATCGTGCCCACAACTGTCATGCCCACAACCGTCGTGCGGGTGCCTTCGATGAGGTGAATACGACGGGCTGCGACTGTAATGGTGTCTTCGACGGGACCGATCATCAGACGGTGAACGAGAACGGTGTCGTACATAAATTGGAGTGCGAGACCGGCTTTCACGAGATTCAGAACGAGATCGTGAACGGGGAGAACGGCGCTGACGGGAAACAGATCGCGGGGGGACCGGATAAGGAGAGGGAGAGCTACTTGATCTAGGTACCACTGTTGGTATTCTCGATACCTCCGCCGGTACTCCTGGTACCATTGGTATTCCCGGTAAAACTGCTTGCGGCACCGCTGGTACCTCTTGGGCAGCATTAACAGGTCGATGGGGGGATCGAGATCGAGAAGAACTTGATGTGCTATGTGGCATAATGATAGGAGCTAGCTCTGGCCCTGATGCAGGAATTGCTGGACCCAGAGGAGTATAACTGGGAATTGGCATCCCGCCCGAAGGCAAAATTGGGACCGCATGGGGAGCAGACGGTGAATGCGGATATGTAATGGGAGGAACTGACATTGCAGGCGCAACTGTTGGAGTGCGACTTCTGCTGCGACTTCTGCTTTGACTTCTGTGATGTCGACCATGGCTTGAACTCGAGCTACGCGGAACGACTACAGGTCCATGTACGATAGGCACGACCGCGGGTGTCTGAGGATACGGACTCTCATGAGTGTCACGAAAAGAGCGAGAGGGTGACCTCGATCTCGAATGGGAACGAGAACGGGAATGGGAAGGCTGAATAATGATAGGGGTGGGCTGTTGTTGTTCTGGCGGTAGCGATCGTGCGACTTCCTGGAGTGGAGGTGGACTAGGTTGCCTCCGGCTATGGCTACTGTTGCTACTGTCGCGTCGGCGTCGAGAGCTTGATCGACTCGACGAAGGACTGCGCGGTACTATTATTGTTGTCGGGTCCTGTGGAGTAGTCTGTGGTACAGGTGGTACCCCAGACATACCAGGTTGGTGTATGATTATCGGTTGAGGTTGACTTAGCTCAGGCAGACGCTGAACCGGCTCAACAGGTGAGCGTTCTGCGTGAGGAGAGTGAGATGGGACAACGACGACCTGAGGTGGCACCGTATGTTGAGGTTGGGGTGAAGGGAATACCTGATGGATCGGAAGTGGAGGAGCAACTTGGAGCGGTGTAGGAGATCGAACGTGGAGTGGTGCAGGAGATTGAGAGGATCTTCTACTCTGGGAGGTATGTGGCCGACGACTACTTCCCGATACAGGACCATCGTGCATGTCGCTCTCACTGGACGGTGTGCTAGGTGTAATGCTTCTGGGTTCTGTAGAGCGACTTGAAGAGGAGCTACTACTGGGAGGTGACCCGTTCATGTGCACCACATTGTAGTCATGCGGATGACCATGTCGAGTTGGTGAGCCAGCTGAAGGGAACTCAGGGGGTATGAAGGGTATTGTGGGCTCGCTAGGCTGTTGTGGTTGTGGCATAGGTCCAGGGCCTGGCCGCGGGTAAAAAATCGGTGGGATCGGAGGTGCAGGGGCAACGTTGGGAGTAGGGATGACAGGCTGATGAGGTGTTCGTCCTCGACGTCGAAGCCCACGATCATCAAGCTCATCTGGCACAACAGCTGGAATTACAGGTTCGAATGGTATGAAGTTTGCCGGTAATCCGTTGTGTGCTGGAACAATGACTGGTGGTTGAGCTGGTTGCGGTACAGGCATCTGCATTGGTGGATGCCCGACTCCAGGTGCTGGCATTGGTCTCGCTTCGGGGGCAGGCGGGGCAGGCTGAGCAGGCTGAGCAGGTTGGGGGGCAGGCTCGACGCCAGGCTCGTAGGGCAGATTTGCTTCAAGAACTGGGGGAGTATCACTCTCTGCACTCAGAGGCGACGTACGCCCACTTTCAGAAGACATGACTAGGATCAACTTTAAATGAAAAACAGTATAATCGGCTATTGGAGATACTTACCTCGAACCCTGATATTCTGTACAGCAGTCCTCAGCTCGTCAAAACGGTCATTGAGTCCGCGCACCTCATTGCGACGTTCATCAAAATCTCGCTGGAACCAATTATTCAAACCTTGCATATAATCCATCAAGTTCCGCTGTTGCTCCGCCGAAGCAGCTTGCGCTTCATTGTTTTGCTGGAAGGCATATTTAAGTACGAGTAACTGCCAATACACCTTGGCGGCTCACCCTCAATAACTCTACCATCTCGTCAAAGATAGGTGGAAGCTGAGAAACCATCTGTCAAAGGTTTCGATTTCGCGTCAGCCAAAATAAAAAAGAAACATGACTGACCGGTTGAGCAGGCGGCGGGGCAGGCATTCGTTGATAAGGAAGTTGCCCACCTGGAGGTAGCGGACCCTGAGGATGCTGTGGGGGCTGTTGTTGTGAATGTTGTGGTACCTGAGTTTCAGTTTGAGGCGCAGGTCCGCTCTGTGTATCGCGAGTAGTACTGGGAACAGCGCCCTATTGTCAAAACTCTTGAGTTCTGTGATTAAAGATCAGAAAAAATAAGATGCACCTGTGGATCACGGGTCCGATTGCGTGGTCGGTACCAACTTTGTCCTGGTAGTCGTTCAGGGGGAGTTGAATGTGCACGCTCATGTTGCCCCTCATGCAGTGGAGGCTAATGAAATTTGATTAGGATACAGAAAGATTCACGGGTGTGCAACATACAATAACAGGAAAAGCAGGAGGAACAGGTCCACGGGGTCTCAGGGGGTCTATTGCAGGTTCCGTTGTGGGAGGCTCTGGGTCTCGCGGCAGTACAATTGGGTCAGCTGGGACAGATTCTTCACGTGACTCGATGAGAGTAGGGACCGGTGGTGGAAGAGGCGTAGGTTGAGTTGCACCAGCATTCTGGGGTTCGGTCTGGGCCTGAGGCGGCGCTGGGCGATGGGGTCGTTCAGGGGGCGCGCCTCGTCTGAACGGAGGAGCAGATCTTGAACGCCATTCAAAATTCGGGATTGAGACAGGGTCGGAGCTTTCAAAACTCGGGATTGAGATAGGGTCGGAGCTTATGTACTCTCTAGGATTAAACTGGATGGGAACATGCGCAGGTGGAGGCTCTACGTCTGGAGCTTGCACTGGCGCACCTGCCGACAATATTTGTTCGATTTGATTGAACGAGGAACCTGGGGGAGTCGGGGTTGAGGGTACGGGACTAGGATTTTCACGAATTGAAGTCTCCGAAGATGACAACGAGAAAGGTGCCATAGGATACTGCTCATCGCCTCCTTCAGATGCCCCAGCAGGATCTTGGGTTATCCCTCGCAAAAGCTCTTCAATCCGCCCTAACCGATCTCTAAGCTCCTCGTCAACTGGTGGCACTCGATCTTGAAGCGTCTCAAGCCCACGATTGGTCGCAGTTTGGCCATTCCACAATGCATTTAACCTATTTAGTATGTCATTCAAAGGGCCGGAAAGATCAGGAGGAGTGGGAAGTTGAGGACGTATCGTCGACGTGGCGGACGATGAAGATGAAGATGACGAGGAGCTATGATCACTCGGAGGAGGGTGAGGGGCGGTAGAATCAGGAGGGCGAGTGGGAGCAATGGGAGTAACGACGGGCTCATATGTTGACACTGACGACGATGGCAACGACGGCTCCGATGACGGCTCCGATGATGGCAACGACGGTAGCTCATCCAAAGGGATATGTATATGTCCAGATGAAGGAGAGGGCCATGACTCTGATTCCAAAAAACCGTCATCCGAATGGTGCGACGAAAGATAGGACCGAAAGCTGCTAGCATGGCTTGAATTCCGAGATAAACCATGCGGAGGTTGTAGATGTAGGTCACGCTGATCAACTGGGGACATCATCGACGCAGAGGTACTTCCGCCAACTCTCTCGTCCACGAACTGAGGCAACACCGGTGGTGGAGGATGGGGAGGACTGCGATGCAGGTAGTCGGAAAGGTCCCGCAGCTCGTCTCGGAGAGCCCGTACATTATCCGCTAGCTCCCTAGTTTCATTCCCTCGAGCAAGATCATACTGGCGAAGATCGTCTGCGATACGGTCAATGTCTCGAGAAAGATCACGCTCCGTCGGCACACTCTCCGACGTCTCCGTCCTAAGGTTAGTTTGAGTCGGCTGGGCAGAACCCTGAGGGGTCGTCACTGAAACGCTAATGGAACCTTCTGGTGTTTCTATATCTGTAAGCGGAGGAGACTATATATTTTGTGAGCCTATTAGAAAGTAGCCACTAGATTAAGTATTCTCACCAATGAACGTTCCTCTTGAGCGGGCGTAGTCAACAAAGAGGGAATCGTCGAGATCGCATCATCGTCAATGATATCCCGATCCTCCTCGCCGACCAATGACCTTGGGCGGAAGACAGATGATCGAACCGATGCCTGAGATCTGAATGAGGCATCCGAGCTCGCCTGGACCAAATCCGGAGGGTGAGCATGTATAGTCTCGTTAAGACTCAACGGCGTACTGACAACATTAAATGGCACAGGCGACGGTCCCATCATCGGCACCCTAGGGCTCGACAACACTTCGGACGACGCAGAGGCAGAAGGCGTCCGAACACGCGACGAAGACGCCTCTGAAGGCGGAAGAATCGTCGGCACTCTAGTACTCGACAACGTTCCGGACGATGCAGAGGCACTAGGCGTCCGAATACGCGACGAAGACATCTGTGAAGGCGGAAGCGGAGGAATGTCCGACAGGTGCAGCGACGACAGCGCAAAGGTTCGCGGGGTAGTCGCCAACGACGAGGTCGAAACCGAAGAGAGCGAAGCAAGATTTGCCAGTGAAGGCAGCGGTGAGCGCCGGGACTGGTTTGGAGACGGCGTTGGCACCCCAGAAGACATCAGAACCGAATGCGGCAATATCGGTTCAGGCGCAAGCTGCGGAAACAGCGAACGGGATATTGCAGACAAAATACTGCTTGGCGTCTCAGGAATGGGACTCATCCTGCCCACCGAAGAAACTCCAGACCCAGTGGCCCTCAAAAACGATGTCTCGAACGACGTGTCGGGCCCCTCTGGGACAGCCAGGGACATCACGGACGGCGATGGTGCCAACTGAGACGACTCGTACGAAAGACTTGTCTCCCGTGTGGGCGTACGGTCAGAGGATGTTGGCGTCAAATCACTCGAACTTGACACCGATGAGATGCTGGAACTCAACGCTGACATTGTCGGCACACGCAGATTGGGAGGGGGCGTCGACGGATGTTCAGAGGGCGTCGGAGAGTCCGACAAGGCAATTGTCGAAGGCGTCGCAGCCGACCTTGACAGTGCAACGCTCTCAGGCGCAGGCGGGACACTACTACCACTACTCTGTTCCAACGACATCTCCCTCGTTACCGAATCGACGGACAGTGAATGATACGGACTTCTCGTCGGGGTCACCACACTACTACTTTCACTCGCCGACGAGAGCAGCTGTGGAGTCGGCACCGGCGTCGGGATCGCCACACCACTTTCTATCGGCGAGGGCAACTGAGAACTCAGCGTCGTCGGCGGGGTCACCGCGCTACTTTCCGTCGCCAACGAAGGAATAGGCGTCAGGGAACGCGAGGGGACAGGCGGAGGCACCGGTGGAAGGTCAGGGGAGGAATGCAGAGATATCGTCGCAGACGAGATCGACACAACTGATTCTGGCAGGGGCGGCAGGGGCGGAGACGACAGCGACGACGACGACGACGACGACGACGACGACGACAAAGACGACAACTCCACCTCCGGCCCCGGAATTGAGTGGATAGAAGATATTTCCGAGGGCTCAGACGGCGGAAGAGGCGGGTATACATCCGAGGGCGTCCTAATAGACGGAACGACCGATGGAGGGACCGAGCGAGGCAACGTTGGCAAATGCAGTATATCGGACGCACCATCTTCCGAGCTGAGCTTGACGGAGGAGAGAGTAGGGCTGTGTTCTGAGGGAATCGTGGGGCACAAGTCTGCAGTGATATACTCTGAGCCCAAGGACGGCTCTGAACTCGTGCGGTAGTGCGAGTATCCAGTATCGGGCGTCATGAACTCTGGTTCGGAGGGGATAGTGGGGAACGAAGCATAGGACGTTTCAGAGTCCCCAGCCGACAGAACAGAGCCTTTTAACGACGGACTCCTTGCAGAGACATAGTTTGAGCCGGCTGGAGAGGCTGTGAGGTAGTTCTCTGAGTCCACATCCGAGCCCACTTGTCCCTGTGCCAACGGTGTAACAGACGACGTCGGCGTGAGTGTCTCGTCGCTCGACATCATGGTCGCCGTTGTCGCCGCCGCCGTAGTTGTTGTCAGCCGGTCATTGAGATCAGACGAGAAACAAATATCGTAGCCCGTCTCGTCCGATTCACGAGGCGTCGCAGTATCGCTGCCCGTCCGGATCCCGAGTTCTGCTGACGATGTCGAATAGCTGTGGGTCGTATAGCTCCTGGGCGTGTCACTCCCACTCCCAGTCCCAGTCCCAGACGTCGAATAACTCCCACTTCCACTTCCCGACATCGTATAACTGCCACTTCCCGACATCGTATAACTGCCACTCCCCGCACTAAGCTGCGAATACACCCCACTCCCCGGCGTCCAACTCCCACTCCCACTCCTACTCTCATAACTCCTCGTCCCACTCTCCGGCGTCCAACTCCCATAACTCGTACTCAAATTCTCCTTCTCCTTATCCAAATGCGACCTCGCACCCCTGGGTCCCCTTCTCCTAACCTCCCTCGTCCGCGAGAGCGACGACCCCGAGGGCGCAGTACCTGTCCCACCAGACGAAGACACTGACCCATCCTGCGAATCGCCCAAATACGACCCAGAGCTCGTACCGCGATACGACAGCGTCGACGGCACAATCCTCGTCCCACTCGTCATCGAACTCCCATACGTATCCGTCTCCGTGTACGTCATCTCTTCACTCTGCACCCGTCCCCTCCCCAGCGGCGGCGGCGTAACAACTACCTCCCTCCCTAGACTCATCCCACTCGACACAGTCACAGGCATCGCCCCACCGAGCCCGACGACACCGACGAACCCAAGCCCAGGTCTCGCGCCCCTCGCTCTCCGAACCGCGCTCGCGAACTCCTCGTCCAGATCCGCCATTGACGCGCTGCGCCGCAGAAGCGAGCCTGTGCGCGCGGGCTGGATCGCGCGCGCGTCACCTGGATAGATGTATTCTTGGTTGGATATCACGGTGTCGTCGACTGTGCGGGTGTGGTGCGAGGAGATGATGGAGGGTGCACGGGTGAGCGTGAGGGTGTTGGCGCGGGAAAGGGTAAGGGAGGGCGAGGGCGAGGAGAGGGAGGCGTTGGAAGAAAAGTCGGGGATGGAAGGGAGAGTGCTTAAGGGGGGTATGTAGACTGTAGAACGAGATCCAGTGCTTGATATACTTGTGCGACTGTCGATGGAGAGAATGGTGCGGATCGAGCCGGTCGGCGAGCGTGTTCTAGATGGAGAGTCGGGCACCACGACGGGTCGGTTGACCGTTTCCCTACGTTCATCGCGTCAACGATCGTCCAAGCAGAGAAAAGAAGAGATTGTAATGCAACGTACCACAATCGATTAACCCATTTCTGTCTCTCTAACAAACTCTCCGCCGCAAGTCTCTCAACCCCATCCGCATAGAACATATGAAACGGCACAAGCATGTCCATCAACGGCAGTGCATCCCTCTCCATACTCTGCTCCTTGGCCGCAACAGTCCCTATATCATCTCGTGCCGAAGGATGCGTCGGGGAAGGTGCAGATTGTACACTAGTACAATTCAACAAATCAAGTGCGACGATTCCCCTTCCGCCTCCAGGGGCTAACCACGAGAGAAGCAACGAGTTTGGGTAGAGCAGGGCCTGGCATCGCTGCCAACGATATGGGGCTGCGTCGTGGACATTGAGGTACCAGAGTTGACCAATGTAAAGAGGCTGTAAACAAACACGCACAAAGTCAGAATTTACCATTTGCAAGTGCGATGGACGACTCACTGCTTCAGTGCTCTGTGTATATGGGACCAAGTCGGCAACATCCAAGCCAGGGGTCGGCTGTGCACCTCCAGTGATGTTATTCCTTGTTGGCGTGCTGTCAACTCCATTTTTCCTTTTCCTCGCTCTTCCAAACAATCCTTCTGCCTCTGGGGGAGGCGAGACACTCACCGCAGTGTTTTTTCCAGGCGATCTTCTCGCCGCGGGCGTACGCTCTTTCCACAAAGCAACGATATTGCGTACGGACGTCAGTGGTGAACGAGGAGAGGTCTGTTGAGGACGACGTGGAGTCGATGTGGGCGTGACAGACGTGCCCGTGAACGTATCGGTGTAGGTACGCGTGTCTGCCCTCGTCCGTGTGTCTGTGGTGAAAGTCCGGGTGTCAGTGAACGTACGAGTGTCGGTTCCCGTGTATGTACGGGTGGGAGTAAACGTCGATGGAGCGTTAGTATCGGTGCGAGTCATGCTAGTGAATGTACTGGGTGACTGTGTGTAGCTTGGTGTGGTATACGAGCCCGTTGTGCGAGTGAACGTCCCACCAGATAAGAACGAGCCCGTGGGTGCCGTGTGCGACGCTGAGGTCTTGGTTGGCGACGAAGGCCGGGATCCAGACCCATAACTAGTGCTGTAGAACGGACTAGGGGCACGTTCTCTGGCGGTCTCAAACACGGCGATGAGCTCGCCAGTGCGGCCTGGCGGGGGAAGGCCAGGATCAGTGGACGAGCGCGAGGATGCGCCAGAAAGCACGGCCGAGCGACGAAAGGCGTCTGGCGTGGGATTTGCTGGTCTGCCGCCAGAAAACGCGCCAGAATTGGGACGAGACGATTCTTCGGTTCTTTCTGAGATTTTGCTGAGGCGCATGCGTGGGTCCGGCGGCGGACTTGGCGCCGAGCGCAGACCAACCGTTGGCAGCGAGACGTACGACGGTGAGCCCGTGTATCCTGTCCCCGTGAATGTCCCCAACGGCCGCGAAGAGGACGACCACTCGGTCAGCACCTGCTCAGTGTTGTTAAATTCTTCGTCGAGGTCATGAAGGTTGGCCTCGACCTCATCAATCGAGTTGGAGTCGGTGTATGAAGCAGAGTCAGAATTTTGCGTTGGCGAGACGGTTATACGCCTCATTTGGTAGCCAGAACTGCTGGCGTCGTGTGTTTCTAAGCAAACTGTGAGCGTCAAGCGCCGGCTCTATTGAACGGCGCACACACACACCTGAATAAGGAGAGTACGAATACCTTGAGGGTGTCTGTGTATCAGAAAGGGAAGTGAACGTGGTCGTTGCGTTGCGCGGCGACCACGCATCAGACGAGCTGCTCGCCATTGCCGGCGACGAGCAACGCTTGCGTGGATCAACAAACCAAAGAGAGTTGGGTCAACACGATCATGTGTCTTTAGGGCAAGTTCATTGGCGTCCCTGATGGTCACGTGAAGTAGCGGAAGCACTTTTGCCTTGAACAGAATGCAGTTACTACCTCAAATCAAAGCAGATCGTTGATGCGTAGAAAACAACAAAAAAGCATCAAGCTCAATAGAAACTACTAGTACAATTCCCAACAACGCCGGACTATCTACCGGCCATACCTTCATTCTACTGAGTCAGGAGACACACTGCAACAAAAAAAAAACACATACTTCTGCAATTCCCACTCACGATTATCCAACGGACACACATTTCTCTGCTTGAGCCAGCGCGAGATACAATGGAAGTGGAATGCGTGCTGTCAAGCACCAATGTGTCACTTCTACTCCAAGCTAGAATGAGAGAAACTAGCGACTCACGTTGCATATCCCCCATGCGGCATTACACTCCTCAGCAGCGGCCGAGACTTGATTAGCCTGACAATCGATACCTGTGAGCGTCAACCAATTATCGGGCGGCAATTCACATCACAGAAAAGAAACATGACAAAGATCAGCGGAACCCCTCTGCCATACAAATCACTATACGTACATGCATCCATGATATGATTCCTGCATATCGCACAGTTATCCACGACGATATCTACACACGATCGAATCAGTCAGCACACAAAAGACAAGACCGAGCAAGAAATTCAAAGCGTACCCCACGCCCATAGTGCCACCGCATTCCACTGTACATAGACGTCGTCAAAAAACTCAACATTGCGATACGATACCAAAAGCTACGAAACAGACCTTCTTGACCTCAAACCTCGCCTTGCCCTCTTTTTCCTTTCCCTTCGTTGATGTGTTAGGTTCGGTATCAACGTCCATATCAGCCATCGCTGTTAACTTGTCTGTTTTTCGTAGTGTGGCGAGGTTGTGGGAGCGTGGTCTTTTGTAGGTGTGTTGTTGTGGAGAAGCGAACGTCACAACCGTACACGACCTCGGGTGATCCGAGAAAATGAGCTGACAAAGCAACTGGGACAAGTGTCATTTTTCAACGCTCGCCACTAGCTGAACAGACCCCATCCAACGTAATTTTTTTTTTCGATTCTTGTTTTTCCGTAGAGGATAGATGTAAACGGTGTACCTAATAAACAGTGTAAGTCACACGAGCTGAGAGTCTCATGGAAGAACTGGTTCATCTCTTGGGCTTGACGCGGCCTTGCCTGTGCGTATACTACAGAAAAGCAACAACAGGGACAATGATTGCAGCCGTACATGTCAATGATTTTCTCTCCATTGCTGACTTGAAGGAAGATGAACACTACAAGAGGCAACTGTGCAAAGCATGAACAGAAACGCCAAAACACATCCTCGGAGTCTCTGAGATAGAATATGCTACATGGTATCACTATCCCAGACCATGCTCATCAACCGTATCGTGCAACAGTTTGGACAGGAGAGTACCCATCCTATATCCCTACTAATGGAGCCCAGGCTCGAAAGCTTAGAAGGCCAAATAGAGAAATCTAAACCCAAGAGGAAGTAGATTCCATCACTAAGTTACTCTACTGCTTGCTCGTTGGATGCTTACTATATATACATTGCCATTGTCATAAGGCCAGATATTGCATATGCAGTACAACAGTTAACACAGTTCCAGGACAACTTTGACAGGTCCCACTAGAACACCAGAATCTGCCTTGTTCAATACTTAGAGGGCACAAGCAATTTGAAGATTATTGAGAGGCTTCACAGATGTAGACTGGGTGAACTGTCTCAACACAAGAAAGAGCACAAGGAGGAGCATTGGAGTGCTCTGCATGCAATCAGTTATCATAAATATGACCATTACCATGAAGGAACACAATGTGCCAAGTGGAAAGGCCATTGTGGCCAATAGACACTGCTTTGTTCAACAGGACACTTATAGACAACTTGGATGCCCCCTCATGACTGAGGGTAAGCCAACAGTACATATATCACACTTCCATACATATTAACCACTCCCCTAGATATTCAACTTACATGTTATCATATCTAGGTAAACAATAAAGGTTACATTTACACAACTGAGGATATTCAACTTATACATTGTAATGTCCAGGTGCTGATCACACCCATACATTTGCTTCTGCCTGGTTGGGATTCCAACACGAGTCAGCACTCTAGATTTCCATAAACACTGAATACATTTCTTTGTATCTCTCTTTGCTACCTGCGTGACTTGGCCACAGTCTTCAGAGGGGTTGCCCTTATAGTAGAACAAGTCTCTCAATTTGGTCTGGGAGCTCCCTTTAGCCTGTTATGATCCCATTCCTTACCTTTGTAGTTCTCTCCCCCATCTGTGTCTTATCAGCCCCTGTACAGTCTCTATGCCTCAATCAGCTTCTTCCTCCAATTGCTTCTGTTAGAAAGCAGACCATGTATAAGAGAACCTAAGTAGATCAAGTAAGCTTAAATCCTCAGTCTCGTATAATCGACTGTATTTGCACTGTACCTAAGTAGATCAAGTAAGCTTAAATCTACTCGGACAGTAAGTATCAGTGTGTAACTAAGTATAAGTTTGGAACTCACCCTCAGTCTCATATAATCGACTGAGGGTTTAGTCTATCTAGAGTACATATATATAAGTGTCCGTGAAACAATGGTCATTTGTCAAAGCTTTCAGTGCAGTGGCCATGTCAAAGCTTTTCGCGTAGTGGCCATCTGACAAAGGGAGTACATGTGGTGGCACTTTACTCATTTGTCGTTTGTCCAACAGCTTCTAGCCCTCAGGACAAAGTCTGGAATCACATTCTTGCCTTGGTGTAACAAGGGGATGCTCATTACTTTACTCATTATTATATTTAATTTTATAATTACCTAATTATTATAGTTATATACTCTAAGGTTACACTTACATAACCTTAAGCTTTTTCTTTTGCACACCATAGGCAGACCCAATAGACAGGCTCTGACTTATGGACTGTGCATGAAGGGATGATCATATCATCATACAGCAGTTCTGCAATGGGTACTTGAAGGACTACAGGCAGTCCTTCATTGACAAACAAGGGGTAGTGTTTCAAGGAAACACTGCACATGACACATGGTCCCAAGCTGCAGTGCATACATGCACAGGAGCAGACATGAAACAGGAGGAAGTAAGTGTTCCTCCTGGTGTTGGAGTAAATAAGAGGAGGCAAAGTCTCCCCAAGATTATAACTCTGTTGGGTCCTCCGGTGCCACCCCAGTGAATGGAGCATAGAGACAGGCATGTGGGTACTGCTGCTAAGCTACCAGCAGTGGTTTCTCAATACCCAAGGGTATTAGACAGATGGATTGGGCGAGATTGTGATGGGGGGTTGCCCAGGGTTAATTCCAGCAGAGACGCTCTTACTCTTCACACAATCACATTTGGCCCTACCTCTTAGATGGCCACCTCAGCTGGCCATCCTTTGTTATATTTCTTATATATACCTGCGAGCAGCAGCTACAAGCCTTTGTTGTCTCATACTGCACTCACAGGTAAGTACTCTTCTTTTCCTTTTCACACTCATAATATAGTCGTCTCACACTGCGCTCGCAGCGCCATCACACTACGCCCACATTACATCATGTGTTTATTGTCGATCTAATCAGTCTCCTAAAGAGTTTGCTGCCCTCAGTGCATGCCAAATGCCCCACTGCCTCCTTGAGCTCCCAGCAGTTGCTTTATTAGATCCTCGCCCAACCCAATGACCCCCCCCTCCTGTCACAGCACCAGCCCCAGCGGCCACAACAACTGAGCCATCCATCTCGGCACAAGACTTCAACTCCCTGTGGGACTCCCATGCAGAACTCAACGCATTAGTCAGGCAACTTCTCACAGGAATGCCAGCAAATGCACCACTTCCTGCTCCAGCTTTCCCACTGTCTACCACGGCACCTGGGACGGCCCAGGCATCCATGTTCATCCCCCCAATTGCAGGGGCAGGAATCAATGGTGCATCGTCTGCTGCCTCCCTTTCCCTTTGCACCCATTTCCCCGACGTCAACGCGGCGGTGATAAGTGCGATCATCACCCACAACTTCAAGGCGGTGGACCTGCACAAGCTGGACCCAACACACCAGGACAAAGACATGGCATACACCTTCAACGGGTCAACAAACCAGTTTGAGGTCAGCCACCGTATGGCAAAAGAGTATAAATCCCCCTTTTTGGTCATCATCCCCCTCCAAACGTATTTCGACATCCTCTCCTTTCATGTCGACAATGCAGCCACCACTGGCCATTTCTTCCGCTACACGGCCCACCTTGTAAAACTGGTGGCAGAGTACAAGTGGATGGCAGTATATGATTACCACGCGGTCTTTTTCAATAGGCAATGGGAAGAAATGGCAGCCGGTGACTACACTCAAATGGGGGAAATGTGACAACGACCTACTATCAGAGCATGTCTATGCCCACTGCAAGGTGCTGCCCCCCAAATTAAAGGGCTTGTTGACCTCTCGCACTCTGCCTAATCCCAATGAGCCTTGTCAGAAATTCAATGATGGAAGGTGTCCATCTAGCCCTTGCCCATGGGGGCGGCCTCACTTGTGTGCCACATGTGGCAAAACCGATCACAGCAAGCACCAGCATAAGGATTAGGTGCATGGTGGGGTGAGCCATGGGCTTGCTACCCCCTCAGCTCGCCTTTGCCATCCCACTGGTCACTTAACTTTGTCTCCTGGCTTTGCATATCTGGACACACTCAACTCTTCCCTCCCAATTCCTCCACCCCGCCCCAACACCGATCCATGGGCCAACAAGCCCCTACCTGACACCGACCACCTTCCTTGTGTATTCTCAACACTTAATAAAGAGGCCTGGACTCATCACTTACAACACTACCCTGACCATACCCTTGTAGATTCCTTAATACAAATAATACATTTTGGTGCCAATCTTGGCTTTAAAGGAGACTGATCTCTAAGTCAGCATTGTACTAACCTCAAATCCGCCTTCACCAGCCCCGCAGTCACTGAAACTTTAGCAAATGACGTCGCCACGCAGGTCGCCAACGGGCGAACCCATGGACCATTTAAGTTGCCACCGTTCACTACCTTCTGCATGTCGCCCATCGGGGCAGTCTCTTGACAACGCTTGACAAAAGTTCGGCAGATCCACCACCTTTCCTGGCTGGAAGGCACATTGGTTAACAATGGGATCCCTGACAACAAAGCCTCCATTGTATATGACAGGATAGAGCGCACTATCCAAGACATCATCACATCAGGGTCAGGCTCTCCAATGCTCAAATTGGACCTTGAAGCAGCCTTCCATCATATTCCTGTTCGCACAGCTGACCTCGGCTTTGAGTGGCAGGGCAAACTCTACTATGACGTTGTCCTTGCCTGCGGTGCTCGCTCAGCCCCATACATATTCAACTTATTTGCTGAAGCCCTTCATTGGATTCTTCAGGCCAATATCCCAGCACAAATATACCATTACCTCGATGACTTTCTCGGCATCTTCCCCCCCTCTACTGCCCCATCTCTCATACAGGATTCTCTCACATGGGCCCTCAAGTTGGGATGGCAGCTTGGGCTAAAATTCCAGCCATCTAAGATACTGGGCCCAGACACAATCATGGAGTTTCTAGGCCTCGAAATTGACTCAGTCAGCATGGAAATCTAACTTCCCACTGAGAAACTCCAGTACCTCACAGGTCTCATCTCAACATGGTCATTTCGCCGTCGCTGTACTCACCATGAGCTCGACAAACTCACAGGCTTTCTTCAGTTTGCCTCTCAAGTCATCCCAACCGCCTGCGCCTTCCTGCGAGGCCTGTACGACTTCAGCGCCACATTCCCTACCTCTCCCTTTGCCACTCGCCGCATTCCTCGCTCCGCCCACCAAGACATAGCATGGTGGCATTCCATCGCGCCACACTGGAATGGAATCCACATATTTGCTCCAGCCTGCTGACACTTAGACATCTTCACGGATGCCAGCGGCTCCAAAGGTCTAGGCGGCCACTTTCAGACTGAATGGTTCTTGGCCCGCTACCCCAGACATCTGCGTGCTCAGCACATCCAGGTAAAGGAAATGTTTGCCGTCCTTTATGCTGTCCTGTGCTGGGGAGAAGTTCTGAGAGGCACTCACGTTGTCTTTCACGTTGATAATGAAGCAGTATTCCACACTCTTCGCAACAGGTCAATCAAATTGCCTGTCGCCATGAAGTTTGTACGACACCTGGTTGCATTTGCATGCCATCTTGACTTTTCCTTTTCTTCTGAGTGGCTTCCTTCTGCTGAGAATTCGATTGCTGATGCTGCCTCCTGTTTTGCTTTTTCCCGCATGTTCTCCATTGTTCCAT
Source organism: Termitomyces sp. MG145 (assembly GCA_003313055.1). Lineage (NCBI taxonomy): Eukaryota > Fungi > Basidiomycota > Agaricomycetes > Agaricales > Lyophyllaceae > Termitomyces > Termitomyces sp. MG145. Next base: position 31,414 of record QGOB01000597.1, on the reverse strand, counting down.
GGCTCCAACAGAAACCCAGCTCAAAACGCCTCCAACTTGGTGGTACAAACAGAACCGACACCACCCCAAGACCATGGCATTTTACCTTTGGCACGGACTTGCTGCCAGCACCTGGCAAACATACTCCACAGGTCAGCAGCAGTTTATCCTGCATGCCCAGCTCAACGGGTTCTACAACCCAGATGGCTTGATCCTTCCAGCCTCTCAACCTGCTATCCTCTCATGGGTCACATCCCTCGCAGGCCGCATCCAGCCCAAGACCATCAAAGCTTACCTATCAGCCATATGCTCCCTCCATGTCAACACTGACCTCTCTTTCAGTGCCATTGAGTCCCCCCTGGTCCAGTGCCTCATCAGAAGGGTCAAGCGCTATCATGGCGAGCACAATTGCTGACCAGTACAGCCAGTCACCCTCTCAATCCTCACTGCCCTCCTCACTCAGCTCCAGCCAGGCACCATCCCTGGCCACACCACCATCTATGCCACTTGTTGCCTGGCCTACTCAGGCCTCCTCCGCAGCAGCAAATTCACAGTGGGTAAGGGAGGAAAGTACACTGCCAGCCTCAACCTTTTCAGGGGCTCTGTCAAATTCTTCCCCAGCTTTGAAGCTGCCACCCACACACGCCTCATACTCCCTGCCTCAAAGACTGACCCATTCAGAAAGGGAGTCACTATCACTGTTGCCACAGCACCCGGCCTCCCAACCTGCCCCATCATGGCCCTCAAAAGGCTCTATGCTGAGCTTCCCCAAGACGACTCTGCACCGCTGTTTGAGCAGCTAGATGGCAACGCACTCTCATACATGCACTTTGTCAAAGAAATTCATAGCGCACTCTCTCTTGCGGGTCTCAATCCAGGGCTCTATGCCAGGCATAGCTTTTGACGGGGTGCTGCCTTGGCAGCAGCAGCAGCAGGCTACTCTGACTATGAAATCCAACTTCTGGGCTGGTGGCGCAGCAACTCGTACAAGCTCTACATAGAAAATGACCCCAACCGTATTCTCCATCTCTCTTCCCTCTTACACTTGGCCTATCCTCACCTAGTTCCTTTTGAACCTCCAGCTCTGCGCAACTATACAGCTATGGCTTGAGTCTCCGGCCCCTCTTTCTCTCGGGAAGAGGGATTCGGCACTTGAGAACTATCCCAGGACCAAAGAAATCAGATTTCTTTTCCACAACACGCGCACACCTGAGCCTTCATCAAATCTTATTCAATCTTTTCCTCACTCACTTCCATACTTCAACCACTTCACTCGCAGCCAGGAATTAATGGATTGGGCGAGATTGTGATGGGGGTCGCCCGGGGTTAATTCTGGCAGAGACACTCTTACTCTTCACACAATCACATTTGGCCCTACCTCTTAGATGGCCACCTCGGCTGGCCATCCTTTGTTATATTTCTTATATATACCTGCGAGCAGCGGCTACAAGCCTTTGTCGTCTCACACTGCGCTGATGCGCTGACTTGCCGCCTAGCTGCCATGCAGGAAACAACCAACAAGACCAGCTAGATAGGGATAGCTTAGCAAGTAGTAGCGTTACGTGTGTGTGTGAGAGGAGTCAAGCAAAGTCCCAGAAACCTGGTAAGGAGAAGTAGGGTCGGAGTCGGTAAGGAAGTGTGAGAGAGCGGTAAGAGATAACGGGGCGGCCGCTAGTGTCTGCGCTGAATTGTTGCTAAGTGAGAAATCTGTCAAAGACCCAAACGGTCGTTAAGGAATAACGGAAGAGTTAACGGAAATATACGAGCTGCTAGCCATAAGCGCTAGCGTTTAACGAGGGCGAAACGAGGGCACCCGTATGGTGCTTGACAAAAGCGAAGCGAGGGCACCCGTATGGTACTTAATGAAGGCGACGAGTGCTAGTCCAACAATACTGTCGGGCTGAGCATGAGGAGTGAAGGAGACTGGACTGGGTAAACCCAAATCAGCCGTTAACGAAGCAAGAGCGTGAATGAGATCTTAAGCGTAGCCTGAAGTGGGGACTAGACTCTGGTACGATTCAATGTTTTCTAGCTACTGACAGGGCAGTATTTATAGGTAAGTAAGACGGTAGATAAAAGGGGAAACTGGTAATAGGTAGTAAGCGTAGCGGTTGCATGTGATAATGTGATAATGTATGTCGATAGAAGGGGAATCCGGTAATAGATAGTCAGCGTAGCGGGTGCATGTGATAATGCATGTCGGGGGCCGTAGAGGGGGGCCTGGATTGTCGCAAGGTTGGCTGGGTCGTTAAGGGAAAGGTTGGTAATGGTCGGTGTCGTTAGCGGTCGGTCGGTAGCGGTCACGTGCTGAGGTTACGTGCTTGGTTCGACTTGTCGGTGTGGGGCAGCCAGCACTGACCAGGTCGTATCATCTCCCCTTGACTGAAAAACTGACTGTCCCCAGTCAAAGGAAACTCCTCGAAGTCTCGTGATCATTAAGCGTGGTCCGTGCGGGGGTCTTGGTCCGTGTGCCATACCAAAAAATCATAAATAAACTCCAGCGGTCCTTTGGACTTCATTGTTTCAACATTACCATGTCAGCACCCACTTTCTTCAACTACTCTACGACCTTCGCGCGATTCGTGGCCACGCAAGACTTCCTCAAGAAGGCGCCCAAGGTGCTCGGGATGGGGCGCGCGCTCCTCGCAACAAATCCGCAATCGGCTGTGACGTCGATTCTGTCGACGTACCTGCACTGGTTCAAGTCAGCAGGCAGAAGCAGGGTCACGTGGTTGGAACAGGAGGCGGTTGGGGAAGAGTGCCGGGCTCTGTACGCCCAGTACCGACAGGAGGCCTGGATGAGGCCCTTCGATCAGCATTTCGTAAGTTTCCTATCTTCTGACGGTTTGTACAGTATTCTAACGGTCGCGCTAAGGGAACGGTACCGGAGGGAGTGATGGAAGTCAAAGAGGTGGCAGCGGGATCGATGACGGTAAGCGCTAACGGTGCCGCTATTGACTTAGCGGCGTCCATTAAGGTATCTTTTAGTTATTTTCCGAACTGTCTTTTGACAAGCAGTTCTTTTTCCAGCACCCGCCGAAGGATCCGATGGCGGCAGCCGCTATGAGGACGAGGGAGGACAGGGGTGAGGGGTCGAGTCGGCAGGGTGGGGCTGCCGGTAGCGCTGGAGTGGAGTTGCCAGCGTTACCGCAGACTCCAAAGACTCCCAAGCCGGCCGCAAAGACGAGGACAATGATGGTTCCGAAGGTAAGTTTGACGGTTTTGTTACGGCCGGTACGGTTTTTAACGGTCGACGCTTGCAGCGGTTGTCGAAGGGTAAAGAGCGCGCGAAAGGGGATGACGATGATGACGAGGAGCCAGTAAGGAAACATCTAGCCTCGTAACCGCTAAGTGCTAATGACTTTCGCTAGACTTCGACGAAAAGCAAGGGCAAGGGGAAGGCGGTGGATAGCGACACCGAGAGTGAGGGAGAGATTGCTGTTCCCGAGTCGTTTAACGACCGGGAGTTGAAGAAGTTGCTGCGTGGGCGCTTGCCCACAGCAGTTCTCGATACAGGAGCAGGTGCAGGGGAATTGGTCGGGTGAAGGAAGGAGAGGAAACTGGTGGCTCCTGCGGCAAGGGCCGCTTTTTGTGAGAGGGCGGGGGCGGTAAGTTTTTTTTTGCTTATCTTTTCGAATTTTGGTTTGGCTTAACGTCTCGGATGGTAGTGCGACGGATGTTGGGCTCTGAACGACCCTGAAGGTTGCTGGTACCCGACCAGTAACCTACCTTGCTACCGCTGTAATGAGGTGAGCAAGGGTTGTTTGGTATGGGGGAAGTCGCTACGGGGTCGCCGCGGGGGCCACAAGGGGAAGAAGGCGGAGGGGGCTGCTTTGGTGCGAGCGGCGAGACGGTATCTGGAAGGGCAGTGGGAGCTCGACGCGGCTGGTCAGGCCATAGCGGTGAAGAAGATGACGTTGACTCTGCCCACGCGTCAAGAGGGGGTGGTAACGGAGGGCGCCGCTAAGGGCAAAGGGGCGGTAAGGAGTCGCTTGGTGGTCGAGTCAAGCAATGACGAGGCCCCGACGCCAGTGAGGGGGTCCAAACGGCACCGGATAGAGTTGGGTGACAAAGGAGTGGCCGAGGCATTGCGAGACGCGACCCCGGCAGAGGAGAGGGCGGCGGTGGAGAAGGCCATCGAGAGGAGCCTGGGTGGGGAAGGAGTGCCAGTGGAGACAGGGCTGGTAGCAGGTCCCAGCAGTAGCCGGTAAGTGGCTGACTCGTTAGACTTCCTAGCTATCACTAATGGTTGGTCCGTTACTGCCAGGCCGGTCAAGACGGAGACGCCCAAGGTCGAGATGGTGGATGGGACGGGCCAAGCAACAACAAGGAAGTCGGTAAGTGGCCTCTCTCTTAGCGTTAGTTCGTTAACATTAATGGCTTCTTTAGCCATCCGACTTCGGGACTCCCCCGTGACCCACCATTGAGGAAGAGGAGATCCAATGGTTGGGTGAGGACTTACCGGTCCCTCTCCCCTTCGATCCTCGGGGCAACTTGGAGCGTTACCGGTCTCGAGCGGCGGAGATCTGTCGGCTGATGGGGAGGGAAATGGTAGCTGCAGAGAACGACCTGCGGGCGGCACGAGCTCGGTTTAGCATGTTGACGTGGGCACGGGGTGCCCTTTTGCGATACCAGGACAATTGCAACACCTTTATTGCGTGGCAGGCGGAGGCGGGGGTGACAGAGGAGTATTGGGGAGAGTCGGGCGATCTGCCTATCCCGACCGATGACGACTTCACCTCCGGCAGCTCCTAAAAAAATTTATGTTTGCCTTTGTTGTATTCTTGTTGGAGGCTGACCCCCTTAAGGGGTCTTTTAATAAAGTATTTTCTTGGAGATGCAGTTGACCGGTAAGAATAGCGGTCGAAGGAAATGGAAGTGCCAAAAAGAGAAGACAAGTCAAACGGATAGTGAAGGGTCGAAGCGAAAGGCAGTAAACGGTCAAAATAAAATAAACGCTCAGTTGATCATCATGGCGCTTGCGCAACGTTGCTTAACAACTGCGTCTTAACGAAAGGTGGAGTGAAAAATTGAAGCGAAAGAAACAAAAGAAAAATAAACGGTGGAAAAAGATAAACACTCAGTAGATCATCATGGCGCTTGCGCAATGTCGCTTAATGGCTGTGTCTTAACGAAAGGCGAATGGGGAGCAGTAGTGACAAGTTGAAAAAAGAGTAAAAATAGAGGGCTTAACGGTATGCGTGTATGTTGGCAAGCGTATGTAGGAAGAAAGTCTATGATGAATAGAAGTAAGGTAAGTAAAGATGAAAAATGGAAACAAAACAATAGAAATAAGGGCTTATCGAGAGCCGTTAAGGTTTTTGGTGAGTGGGGTGTATAGTGGAAATCGTGTTTTCTAATCTTCTTTGGCGGCATTGTCTAATGATTCGTCGGGATTAAGGGGGTCTTTGTCATCGAGTAAGTCAGTTTCTTCTAGTATTCTTAAACGGTCGGTATCGATGTCGAAGGCATGGCTGGGGAGAGGGAGGTGTTCGCGGGCGAAATAGGGGACTAGGCAAAAGGCAGCTACCGGTCGGTGGAGTACGGATCCATCTAATTCACAGAGAATGTAAGCGCCTCCACGGTTACGGTGAGATTACCACTAGCGGTCCTAAGTATCGAGGTCGCATCTTCTTGTTATGGGTGACTTCAATGCATGTATTCCTCATCAATACTAGGTCTCCTTGCTTGAAGTCGTAGTCTCGAATGGTAGCGGCGTGCTCTTGTTTGAAATGGAGAGCCGCTAACCGGCGGGTGGTAAGGATGGTATCGTGTAAATGGTCGAGATCGGCTTGTCTGCATTGGAGGTTGATAGCGCGTCGAGTGATGAGGTCGGTAGTCGTTAACAGGGAATCAGGAGGTGGCTGGAGGTAGGTCACTTCTATGATGTCGGCGGGGAATAGGGGGTGAGTACCGGTAGCGGCATAGTAAGGGGAGCAACCCACGCGGCGGCGGACGGTAACGCGTTCCAACCAGAAGACAGAGTAAGCGGCTGAGCTCCACTTGGACTGGTCTCCGTTAACGGCTTTGAAGAGGGCTTGTCAAATGTCAAAGTGAGGTCGTTCGGCAATACCGTTAGCGCGTTTGTTGTAACCAGATATACGAATGTGGTTGATGTGGTACTTCTTGGCAAGGTAAGCGACAGCTTTAATGATGGGGGGACCGTTATCGGTAATGATTTCGTTAAGGGCACCCCAGCGGCAGATGATGTCCTTGAAGAGCCACTTAGCGATAGCGTCGGTATTTTCGCAAGCGAGCATGCGGAATTCGGGATAGTGGATTAGCGAACAGCGTCCTTGGATGATATACTTGAACTTGTTTGAAGGCGGCATAAACATGGTGTCGATGTAGATTTTGCTGAATAGGGCAGCGAGGATAGCGACGGTAGGTGGTATGAGGACTTTGGTCATCTGGTGGACTTGGCAAATGTGGCATGAGCAAATGTACCAAACGATATCGGCCGCTACCTGTGGCCACCAAAAGCGCTCTAGCAGGGCAGCTCTTGTAGCGAACAGACTGCAATGTCCAAGGTCATCATGCATAGCGTGCAAAATGCAAAGTTGTGAGTCAACCGCTATGAAGAGCTTGTGCTCACCGTTACAATTGCATCGCCAAAGCTTGCCATTAGTGAGGAAGAAGCCGCTAGCGTAGCGAAGGAAAGTAGCGAGGGCTTTGTCGTTAAGGTCTGGCGGTCGCTTGAAGTCGGTAAGCCACTGCCGGACGAGTTGAACTCTTTTGTCACCGGCCAAGGCCTTGGGTGAGCGAGGGACGTTGTCGTAGGAAAGGGGGTTGGTAACGGGTGGAGTCGAGACTTTGGTAAGAGGAACAGTGTCGTTAACGAGTGTCGCTAGAGTCGGACGGTAATGGGCGAGTGGGGGTAAACGAGGGATGGTAGAGGCGGAACGGGCGAGGGCGGTTGGTAATTGAACATGGTGCATGAATCCGTGCATACGGTCGATCCAATCTTCGAAGATGTCGTTGTCGGTATCGTCTGGGGGAGAGTCGGTAGGCTGTAACGGTCGTTGTGAAAGTCCGTCGGGTCCATGGAACGTTCCTTTAACATGTACGAGCTCGAAGTGGAACATAAGGATGGCCATGATCCAGCGGTTCATACTAGCTGAAGGCTGAATGTCAGGGTTCTGCAGCATACCTTTAATGTAACGGGCGTCGACTTCGATGATAAGGTTCCTAATGCCTAGGAGGTACATGCGCAGCGCCTGCAAGGCTCTGTACAAACTGTAAAGCTCGAGCTTGGGTTGACTGAAGCGAGCTTCGCATTCGTTAAGGGTGATGGATCCGAAACGGTTATAGCGACGTTGCTTGCGGTTGTCGGTAGTGCACTGGAAAAGGTAGAAACCGACCACTATGTAGGAGGTGTCGACTGCCAAGATCACGGGATCGTCGGATTTGTAGTCGATGGGAACAAGGGGTTTAGCATCATGTAAGGCTTTAACAAGGTCTTTCTGGGCGTTAAGCTGGTTGGGTCCAAATTCGAAGGGAACACCAGTACGGGTGAGCTTCGTTAGGTGATGAGCGCGATGGGCGAAGTTCTTAACGAACATCCGGAGGACTCCAATGGTGCCTAGGAAGGTGCGGACTTCGGTTAATGACTGGCAAGGGCCCCAGCGGTCCAATAGCGCTAAACGGTTTTCGTCAGGAACTCGGCCGGATCTTAAAGGTTGGCGCGCAAAGGACTAGCTTATGACCGGAGAAAGTGCCACCGCAGTACTTCATGCGCTGAAGGACACGGTTCAGGAGTTCAAAGAACTCCCAAAGTGATAAACAAATGTTGGGATTGTTGGGATGCTTAGCAGGTGAGCCGTTAACGAGTTTCCAGTCCTTCGGGCCTTTAATGCCAACGTCGTCAATGAAGCTGAGGGCGTTATGGGGGATCTCAGGCTGGAGGATGTGGGTGACGTCGTCGTGGAAGATGGGCACAGCGTTAGTCCATCCCATAGGGAGTGTTACTAGACGGAGGGCGCCAAATGGTGTCTGGAAAGTCACGGGAGGCGGGATCAATAAGGCGCTCGTTGTAGCCAACGTAGAGATCAAGGGTAGCGCCACAAATGCGGCCGGCAAAGGATTCGGCAACATGGTCGGGGAAAGGGGGAACACCAGAGTGGCGGATTGTGACTTGGTTTAACGGTTCGAGACTGTGGACAAGACGAAGTTTACCATTTTTCTTCAAGACACAGAACCAGCGTGACCGGTAAGCGGAGTTCGAAGGTTCATAAATGCCTGCTTGGATCTTGCTACAGATGATTTCGCAGATTTCCTTTTTGAGGCCTGGCGGTATCGGTTGGTTGTGCTGAACCCAAGGAACGTGAGGGATGGTTGGTATGTGGACAGGGGGAAAGAAGTCGGGTCGAAGGCTACCTTGTTTGGAGTCTTCCCAAGCGAACGCGTTTTGTTGCTTAGCGACAAGGTCCACAAGTACGTTAAGCTCATCTTGGGTAAGAAAGCCGGTATTGTGTTCCTTAACAAAAGTTGCTTTGCGGTCATCGGTAAAGCGGGGAGTCGGTGAGAAAGGAAGGGGATTAGGATCGAGCTTGGGTATGTTTGCTAAGGGGTCGCCAAGGATGTGTCGTTCGATTCGGAAGTCTTTGCTAACATGGCTAGCAACGGGCTTGGTCTTCAACGCAACAGGCTTGTATTTCTTCTTGACTTGGACTCCTTTGTGTTTTGGCTTGGCGGCGGCGTAAACGGCTGGGAAGGGGATGTTAACGTAAACAGGGGTAGAGACGGTATTGAGCATTCCAGATGCTCGGCCAAGAATAGAGGGATCGGAGAGACTAGTGGAAACAAAATAAGAGCGCGGCGGGATAACAGTCTCGGTAAGGTTGCTAGCGGTCGCATATAGATAGGCAAGAGAGAGATTGTCGGCAACTGTTTTTGGGTTTTCTAATATTTTGGAATCGAGCGGGGTATGCGATTGCACTATAACGGAGTGCTTTTGGTGGTCATAGTCAAGGACGACCGCTAAGTCTTCCTCAGAGTCGCTAACCGTGGGGGTGGTGGCGAAAGCAACGGGGCGGTCCGGTGCTATACTTGGGCTGAACCCTCTGTTGCTTGTGCTGACCGCGGGGAAACATAGGGATGGTGCGACGAAGGCCGGTATTGGGGTCCGTTATCGTTATCGTGGTTTCCGTTTCGCTAAGTGTATCAACGGTACTCTTGGTCAAGACATCGAAGGGGCGACTGAGCAGGATGTCGTAAGCGGGGGAGCGTAGGACGTGGATCTGAAGGTACAGCGTGATACTGCCAACAATGCAAGGGACGTTACGAGCTAGACCGAGGGATTTGTCCATAGTACCGTTAGCGCTCTGCATGTTCAGAATGATGCTGGGGTTGTAGGAGATACCGAGATAGTTAGCGACTTCAGCAGACATGGAGATGATCTGGGAGCTGCTATCCGCTATACTTTCGATTTCCTCGCGGTTATCGACCAAGAGCATGATGGACTGGATTGACTGGGATTCCTGAGCGACCGTTAACGTAACCGGCTCCTCACCAGGCGGCAGCGACTTGATGTACGCTTCCACTGGGTCGATCAAGCTTGGGCTCTAGCGGCGTCGGTAAGAGGAGGGTTGGTAGCGGAGGTGTCGTTTAGGGAAAAGAAGGGCAGAGCGTTGTCAACAATATCGGTAGACTCTTGGAAGGCAGTGACATTAGGAGGTGCGGTCCGTTTAGGAGTAACGGTGTTTCTGAACTGGTTCCGGATGTCGTTAGAGAGGGAGCAGAGTTTGCCGACAGAGACGGTAAGCTTGGTCTGAAGAACCCGGTCAAATACCTGCTTGGACTGTTCGATATCGTAGATGGGGGCCGTACTCCGGTAAGCAGCGTCAGGCCGTTTGTCAGGAGCGCCAAAGTTTCGATTGGTCGGAGGCTGGTAGCGAGATGAGATACCAGAATAGGGGTGGACTGGGGGATTGACCGTGGGAACATGGTTAACGACTGGCGGCTCAGGGACTTTAGTGGTACCAGTAGCAGAGGCAGAGGCAGGATGTTCGTTAGCGACAGGGGGACTGGCGGGAGAACTGGTAGCGGCAGGGTCATTAGCGGCTTTAGGGGGAACCGGTCGATATCCCTTAGCACGAGGGATTTTGATACCGTCAAAGACTTCCGCTGGGCAGCGTAGAGCGTAAAGTTCCTGTTCTAAGGCCGCGACGTGTTCTTCCCTGGATAATGTTCCTGGGCTAGCGGTTGCTGGTTGCAAGACTTCATGAATAAATGTCTGGGACATGCCTTGGAGTTGTTCCGCGTCAGGGTTAGCGTTAGCGCTGAGTCGGCCAGTAAGAATCTGGTTGGGGTTGAGCCTGTGCCATTCGTCAATGCGTTCCATATAGAGCCGTTTGCCGACGTAATTGGGGATCATAGCGCCAGATGGTAGGACAACCTTGCCTTTGTGGTTCTGACGGATTTTGCCTTGACTGATGAAGCTTTCGAGCTTGACGCAATTGCCTCGTACCATTGTGTGACCGGTTTCGCCGCAGAAGTGGCAACTGTTGCTAAGAGGTCGAGAGGCACGGGGCTGAGAGCTGTTACCGGCAGCCAATGCAGCCATCTTTTCCTCCATACGTGTGAGAGCGTTAACGATAGCGGCGGCAGTGATGTCGAGAGGTTCCTTCTTAATGATAGTGGTTGGTACGGAGGCGGCAGTGTTAACGGTGGGCGTCTTAGCGTTAGTGGTCATTGGCTTTTTAGAAGTCGTAGCGGTGTCGGTACCCTTCAGAACTCATTTGGCAGCTTCAAAGACTTGCTCTACCTCATAGGGGTCCTCCGGGTGATGGTCGGGAAGGGTGATTTCAAGACAGCGGATGAGTTTGGACCATAGCGAAGTCGGTATGCCTTGCTGGAACAGACGGCGTTCCTCGTTTCGATAGATTTTGCCTTTAGCCAGGAGCCAACGTGCCAGGCGCTGGAAGTCCCTATAGTAATCCGAGAAGTGTCCGAGAGTAGAGATACCGGCAGAGAAGGTCTGGTTAACGAGTCGCTCGAGATCCTGAAGAGTGTAACGGGCAGATTCTTTGGCGCCAGGATATAAACGAAAGACCGCTATCTTCCACTCGGCGTAAGTATGGTCGCTAAACTCCGGCAAGCCAAGCCAGGTCTCTGCGGTGTCATACGATACGTATTGAGCGGCGTATTCCTTTTTCTGGTTATCGTCGTTAACGGCGCAGTCCGCTAAGAGATATTTGAGCTCGCGGAAATACTGGGAAAGCTCTTGTGGGCAACTCTCATCCCATTTAGGTGCGGTAGAGTCATTGCAAGGTGGCATATGGTGGGAAAGATGGGCATCACCCATGGCGGTAGGGTTAACGGGTGTCGGTAAGGGCGTAGAGGATTGAACTGGGGAATAAGGGTCTGGGGATAGCGGTGGTAGCGGTGCGTTGAGGAAGTTGTCGATGTGATGGCCTGGGAAGTTCTCTAAGAGTTCGGTAACGTTGAGAAGTTCCCTAGCGGTAGCGAGTTCCTCTTCAAGGTTATGAGGCGGAGTTGTTAAGGGGGTTAACGGCGACGGTGGGGGAATGTCAAAAGGGATAATGGGGAGCGAAGCCTCGGTAACGAGACGTAAGCGGTTTTTGGCCTGGAGGCGAGTTTCCGGTGGAATTTTGCTATAGAACCCCTCGCGGTGGGCTCCAAAATGATGCGCTGACTTGCCGCCTAGCTGCCATGCAGGAAACAACCAACAAGACCAGCTAGATAGGGATAGCTTAGCAAGTAGTAGCGTTACGTGTGTGTGTGAGAGGAGTCAAGCAAAGTCCCAGAAACCCGGTAAGGAGAAGTAGGGTCGGAGTCGGTAAGGAAGTGTGAGAGAGCGGTAAGAGATAACGGGGCGGCCGCTAGTGTCTGCACCGAATTGTCGCTAAGTGAGAAATCTGTCAAAGACCCAAACGGTCATTAAGGAATAACGGAAGAGTTAACGGAAATATACGGGCCGCTAGCCATAAGCGCTAGCGTTTAACAAGGGCGAAACGAGGGCACCCGTATGGTGCTTGACAAAAGCAAAGCAAGGGCACCCGTATGGTGCTTAATGAAGGCGACGAGTGCTAGTCCAACAATACTGTCGGGCTGAGCACGAGGAGCAAAGGAGACTGGACTGGGTAAACCCAAATCAGCTGTTAACGAAGCAAGAGCATGAATGAGATCTTAAGCGTAGCCTGAAGTGGGGACTAGACTCTGGTACGATTCGATGTTTTCTAGCTACTGACAGGGCAGTATTTATAGGTAAGTAAGACGGTAGATAAAAGGGGAAACTGGTAATAGGTAGTAAGCATAGCGGTTGCATGTGATAATGTGATAATGTATGTCGATAGAAGGGGAATCCGGTAATAGATAGTCAGCATAGCGGGTGCATGTGATAATGCATGTCGGGGGCCGTAGAGGGGGGCCTGGATTGTCGCAAGGTTGGCTGGGTCGTTAAGGGAAAGGTCGGTAACGGTCGGTGTCGTTAGCAGTCGGTCGGTAGCGGTCACGTGCTGAGGTCACGTGCTTGGTTCAACTTGTCGGTGTGGGGCAGCCAGCGCTGACCGGGTCGTATCAGCGCTTGCAGCACCGTCGCACTACGCCCACATTACATCATGCATTTATTGTCCCCACCCACCATCCCTATTCCATATTCATTACATTCTACTAGCATTATTCTTGTTATAACCACTCACAGTCCATCATAGTTAGCTTGAGTCTCCGGCCCCTCTTTCTCTTAGGAAGAGGGATCCGGCACTCAAGAACTATCCCAGGACCAAAGAAATCAGATTTCTTTTCTGCAACACATGCACACCTGAGCCTTTATCAAATTTTATTCAATCTTTTCCTCACTCACTTCCATACTTCAACCACTTCACTTGGCAGCCAGGAATTAAAGAACACCTAGGAGGTATAGCATGCCTCCCCAGCACTGTCAACAGCTAGCCACTCTGGGAGTGGAGGAAGCCCAAGAATTCCATTGGCAGACAATGCACAGCTGTCTGCAGGCAATTATGGAACAGCTGTTAGCTGTTCAATTGACTGTCCCAAAGGAGGTCAAACCTAAATGGACTGAAGCGTTTAAGTCTGTAAAGCCCTATTCTGGTTCTGCCAAGTTTGGTGAACTTGAGAATTGGCTAATTAGCATATGCATAAACTATGCTATGGCTCAACTAGGTGGAGAAGAGAGAGCGGGAGAAAGTGCTCTCTCTAATGGAGTACTTGAGTGACTCAGCACTCAAGTGGTACTTACAACATGTACTAGATGTCAACAGAACTCAAGAGTCCTGGATGTTTGAGGACGTGGTCCTCAGACTGTACAACCAATTTGTAAAGCCTTCAACTATGCAGGATGCAAGGGATGTGTTCCACAAGACACCGTATACAGTGGAAGAAGAAGTGCAGGGCTTCTATGATGCCCTGCTGGATGAGGCCCAGAATATGGCTGTCTTTCCCAATGAATTCACAATCCAGGAGCAGTTCTTAAAGGGAATACCCCATGAGATGCTGTTAGCCCTTATCATGGATGGGGGCTTAACACTGGAAGTGAACATGATTGAAGAGTTTGTGGCTGAGGCTAGGGCCTACAAGAGCAGTGTGAAAATGGCAGCGCACTGCCCAGGGCACAACCAAAATTGCTCATTGTGCAGTGGACTGGTAGCTCACAAGCATGCTGATGATGCAGTATGGAAGGAAGTGGCACAAGGTGTAATGGCACACCTCAAGCGACAAGCCACTGGTCTTGCAGCAGCCAGAGTACAACATAGTACTCCACACCACCGTACTGAATTGAGGCCCATTCCTGCAAAGGGAGGAATATTGGGTAAAGAGGTGACAAGCATATTAGGTCAACCTCCTGTCACAACCCCACCAACTCTGGACCCTCATACGCTGCTCCGACCCTGGCACACACCTCCCCCGCACCTCCCATACACCTTCCAGGGCCACCAACAACCTCACAGCAGCATTGACAACATCCATGGCCATCTCCAGACAGACCCCTGGGCATCACCAAACCCCGGCACCTTGGCTGACACATCACCCCAAGGCTTCCCTGTCACCGGATACACCTGAACCCCCAGCATCCCAGCCATCACATAACATTCCTCCTGCGAACCGTTGGCACGTCACCAGGCCATCTGCTTCTGTGGCATCAACGGGTGCCACTACCACACTGTAAGGGCGACCTCAGAGAGCTGTGGAAGTCACACAGCTGGCAGAGGGATATCCAAAGATGTATTAGCAAGTGGCTACAGTGTACAGGAGCTAGCTACTCACCTGGCAGAGGGATATCCAAAGAGAATAAGTCTGAGGAATCCCTATGCCAGGCTGTGGACGCTTCTGGGGCCCCAGAAGCGTGGGAATCAACTATATAATACACAGAAGCCACTGGAAAAATACTGTGGGAATAAAAAGATAAAAACTCGGACATTGCCAGAGAATGGATTGGTAATGACCATCAGGTGACTCTGGCAATGTCAGGTGGTCTGGAGAAGTCAGATGACCAGGAAGGGATCAGATGACCTTGAAAGCAAGGTCAGGTGATCAGAAATGCGGACACAATATGTACAGATAGTATCTAGAGGGAAACAGAAGGGAAAAGGAAGGGGAAAAAGAATAGGAAAAGGAAAGGATGGTCTCTAGGGGTTGTCCCCTTACACCACCGGGTGTTCAATGTGGTGAAGCTCTCTCCAGCACCAATTGACCCCATCCCAGGCTGTTGTCCCAGACCACTGCCCCCGCCAGTATTGGTCAATAACAAAGAACAGTATGAGGTGGAGAAGATACTGGACAGCCGCTTATTCCGGCAGAAACTGCAGTTCAAGGTAAAGTGGAAGGGCTACGGTCTGGAAGATGTATCCTGGGAACCACAGGAGAATGTTCAGGCGCCACAGCTAGTTTGGGACTTCTACCAGCAGCATCCTAATGCACCCAAGGCCATTTAAGGGGTTTATCACATCTCACCAGTTGATACAGCCATTCGGAACTTCTTCTACCCAATGCGTCGAGACGCCGCATCCTAGAGGGGGGGTGATGTCAGGGGACCCCCCATTTGCATTCACTTCTTTTTCCCTTCTTACCCTTTCTCCCTATCCTTTTCCCTTCTGTTCCTTTCATTCTGTTTGCATTTTTGATCACCTGATGTGCCAGAGTCACCTGATGGTCCTTACCAATCGGTTCTCTGGCAATGTCCGAGTTTTTACCCCTTTTAGTTTTTCCATACATCATATCATTTTCCAGTGGCTTATGTGTACTGTACAGTTGACTCCCACACTGTTGAGCCCCCAGAAGCATCCACTCTGGCATAGGGATTCCTCAGACTTGTTCTCTTTGGATATCCCTCTGCCAGGTGAGTAGCTATGTTCTTAGACACTGTACAGTACTGAATATACTTTGGATATCCCTCTGCCAGCTGTGTGATTGTGCCACAGCCTTCAGAGGTTGCCCTTACAGGAGACCCCAAACTGGAACAGGCTGGCAGTAGCAGCTTACTGGGAACTCCAGAGCCTGACACTCCTGACGAAGTCATTGAGGAGGGTGACCGGATCCTCACCGGCTTGCCACCCCAATCATTGGATGTTGCAGATGTCTGTGCCAGTCAGACCACGTTGCAGTGTCTGGCGGAGGCCTTCACCCAGAACATGCAACCAAAGTCCTTCTGAGATGCCGTACCGGACTACCTTCATGACTTTGAAGACGTGTTCTCCAAGACCTCCTTTGACTCCCTCCCAGAGCGCAAGCAGTGGGATCATGCCATAGAGTTAGTTCCTGATGCAGAGCCCTCAAACCTGCAAGGTCTACCCACTTGTGCCAAAGGAGCAGGATGAGCTGGATGTCTTCCTCCAGGAGAACCTCGAGTCTGGTAGAATTTGCCCTTCCAAGTTGCCCATGGCCTCCTCCGTCTTCTTCATCAAAGCTCCCTCTGACTGGTGCAGGACTATCATGTGCTGAACGCCCTCACTGTCAAGAATTGCTACCCCCTCCCCCTCATCTCCAAGCTTGTCAATAACCTCTGAGATGCACGGTATTTCACCAAGTTAGATGTCCGCTGGGGCTATAACAACATGCACATCAAGGAAGGAGATGAGTGGAAGGCCGCATTCCGGACAAATTGAGGGCTGTTTGAACCGCTGGTCATGTTCTTTAGCCTCACCAATAGCCTGGCTACATTACAGACCATGATGAATGACATCTTCCATGACCTCATTGCAGAAGGAGTGGTGTGCGTGTATCTCGATGACATCCTCATCTTTATCAAGACTCAAGAGGAGCACTGCTGCATTGTATGCTTGGTTCTGGAATGACTCCGCCAACACTAGCTCTATCTCAAACCTGAGAAGTGCGAGTTTGAGCAGATCCAAGTGGAATACCTTGGACTCATCATCTCGCATGGAACAGCAGAGATGGACCTGGTGAAGGTAGCTGGAGTAGCAGACTAGCTAGCACCTCGGAACAAGAAGGAGGTCCAATCTTTCCTAGAGTTCATCAACTTCTACTGGCGGTTCATCCAGGACTTCTCTCATCATGCCCACCCTCTCTTTGACCTGACTTCAAAGGACCAGCCTTGGCAGTGGACAGATGCTCAGCAAACAGCCTTCGAGACTCTGAAATGTGCAGTGACCTCCCAACCAGTTCTCATCTCCCCGGATGACAGCCTGCCATTCCGTGTAGAGGTGGACAGCTCAGACTTTGCCACTGGAGCTGTCCTCTCCCAGCAGTCTAAGGAGGATGGGAAATGGCACCCCATTGTGTTCTATTCCAAGAGTCTCAATGCTGTGGAGCGTAACTATGAAATCCATGATAAAGAGATGCTGGCAATTATCCGTTCCTTTGAAGAGTGGCGTCATTTCTTAGAAGGGGCCTGGCATCAGTTTGAGGTCTGGACGGATCACAAGAACCTAGAGTACTTTTGCACTGCAAAAAAGCTCAACCAATGACAGGCCTGCTGGTCCCTCTACCTGGCAAACTTTGACTTCACACTTCATCACAGGCCAGGTCGGAGTATGGGTAAGCCAGATGCATTATCGCATCGGGCAGACCATGGGACTGGAGCAGGAGACAATGACAATATTGTCCTGCTTAGGCCGGAGCTGTTTGCAATTCAGGCACTTGAAGGTCTGGTGATCCAGGGTGAAGAGGTATCCATTCTGGCAGATATACAGAAGGGCAACCAAGAAGGACTCCATGAGGATGTGGTGGCTAAAGCAGCAGCAACGCTCAAGGCAGGCCGACAGACAGGGACCCATTCCATACACAGTCAGGAGTGACGATTGGACCAAGGGATCCTAACGTTCCGTGGATGCATCTACGTGCCAAATGACCCAGAATTGAGGCGGCAGATTGTACAGCATCACCATGATTCCAAGGTGGCAGGGCACCCAGGACACTGGAAGACTCTGGAACTGGTGTCGCGCAACTACTGGTGGCCCCAGATGTCACACTATATTGGTGCCTACACCAGCACTTGTGACATGTGCCTTAGAACCAAGCCCTCCTGTCAGGCACCAATGGGTGAGCTGCACCCTCTTCCTATTCCTGAAGAAAGGTGGAGCATGGTTTCAGTGGACTTCATCTCAGAACTGCCAGATGCGCATGGCTATGATGCCATCATGGTGGTTGTGGACAGCGTAGGAAAGAGAGCACACTTCATCCCCACCACTACCACCTGCTCTGCACTGGGTGCTGCCAACCTGTACTGCAAAAATGTCTGGAAGTTACATGGCCTCTCTGATGCCTTTGTGTCAGATTGAGGTCCCCAGTTCATTGCAGAACTCACCAGGGAACTGTATCGCCTGTTGGGGATCAAGCTTCAGGCCTCCACTGCATATCACCCCCAGTCAGATGGCCAGACAGAGTGTGTCAACCAGGAGCTAGAACAGTACCTCCAGATCTTCTGCAGCAAATGGCAAGACAACTGGGATAAGCTGCTCCCAGATGCAGAGTTCCAGTACAACAACCATGTGCACTCTGCAACACAGACCACACCCTTCCTGCTTGACACCAGATGTAATCCGCGCATGGGCTTTGAACCACGCCAGCGCCCCTCTCAGAACGAGTCTGTAAACAAATTCATAAACTGCATGAAACAGGCTCAAGAGGAGGCAAGGGCAGCTCTAGCCAAGGCCAAAGATGACATGGCTCATTACTATAACCAGCAGCGGACTCCTGCACCAGAATATCTGCCTGGAGACAAGGTCTACTTGGATGCCAAAGACATTCAGACCACACACCTGTCCAAGAAGCTCTCTCACAAGTTCCTGGGCCCTTATGCAGTGGAGCGTGCAGTGGGACGTTTAGCATACCGTCTGCGCCTACCCCAGGAAATGCATGGTATTCATCCAGTATTCCATGTTGTCAAACTCCGGCCTGCAGTTGTGGATCCAATCCCAGGTCGGCAAGCAGACCCCCCACCACCACCAATAATTGTGGACAATGAAGAGCACTATGAAGTCGAGGCCATCCTAGACAGCCGCATTTTCTGCCACAAGCTCTAGTATTGGGTGAAGTGGAAAGGGTTTGGCTATGAGGACTCTTCCTGGGAACCTGCTGAGGGTGTCAGGGCCCCCCTCTGAGTGAAGGAATTCTATGACAGGCACCCGGATGCCCCCAAGCTGGTTTGGGGCCTCTACACTCTGTCACCAGTGCTGTTCCAGTCAGCATGGCATGCATCGAGGCGCTGCAAGCTAAAGGGGGGGTGATATAAGGGGACATCCCTTCCTGAGCCTATACATTTCTTCTCCTTCCATACATCCATCCTCCCCTTCCCTTTCTCTTTCCTTTTTCCCCTTCTTTCTGTCTCCATTCCTTCATACATTGTCTGTTACATATTGTCCGAGTTTTTGATTAGGTAATTCTTTACCAATCAACTCTCTGGCAATGTCCGAGTTTTTCATCTTTTATTCCCACACACCTTTTTTCAGTGGCTTATGTGTACTATATAGTTGATTCCCATGCTTCTGGGGCCCCAGAAGCGTCCACACTCTGGCATAGGGATTCCTCAGACTTATTCTCTTTGGATATCCTTCTGCCAGGTGAGTAGCTAGCCCTGTACACTGTAGCCACTTGCTAATACATCTTTGAATATCTCTCTGCCAGTTGTGTGAGTTCCACAGCTCTCTGAGGTCGCCCTTACAGTCCCAAGAAAACAGTCCTTCCTCAAGACCCCTACTCCTTGCTCAAGGCTACCTTGATATGCAATGCTTCTCAACAAATCTCAGGTATTAAGCATTATCCTTTGTTTGCTTCTGCCATTGTTAAGCTTGCCAACAAGGTCAAAGGTTATGCCCCCATTGTTGCCACTTGTAAGGTTGGTGCTGCTAACCTGGTATGATTTCCTTTCCTTCTTGTTCTTCTCCCTCTTTACTTCCTCAATTAATCAGGTATTTGCCGATCACTCCTCTTTTGAGCGTATCACCGACCAGATTACAATCCATCTTTGTCATTCAAGCTGGGATCGACCGTTCTCTTGTTGATACCTCTTCCAATGTCAAGAACTGGTGTACTTTTGCTGATTCTGTACTCAAAATCATAAAAGACCATTGTCCTGCTCAAGCAGCTCACAATGGTGCCAAAGTGAGTCTTTTTCTTTTATTTCTTTTTATTCTTCTCATCCCTCCTTTTCTAGCTTTGTAAATGCACAGAGGCTTGTCATACTCGAGAAGAGGAATGAGATTCCAATATTGAGATGATGAGTGTGTCCACCCCTTATCCTGTTAAACAGAAAGCTGTTAATGTAACTCATTTGTCCTGCCTCTCGTTGGGCCTGTGTGCTGTTCAGGACACTTTTGCCAATTCTTCTGATCCCAACAAGTCAAACTTTCTCCTTCTCTTAGTGTGTTTCCTTCTATCCTCTCTTATTCTTCTTCCTTACTATTTTTCCTTAGTTTCTTATCAACACAATAGTTCTTCCACTCAATGACTCATTTCTCAAGTTGATACGCTTCTCGCTCAAAGTGGTACCGCTTCCCTCAACACCTTACACAATTACTCTGTTATCCTTGAACAAACACAACAGCTTGTCAGCAGCTGTTTGCTCTTGACATTGCTCAACAGCTTTGCAAACAGCTGATTGCTTGTTGTGAGGCCATCCACAAGGCTCTTGATTCTCAAGAAGTCTGTGCTACAGGCATTCTCATTTGCGATCTTCAAGTCACTGCTACTCCTAGCTCAGTATGTTCTTCTTTTACTTTACATTCTTTTCTTACAAGTTCCATATTCTTAGATTGAAACTGACAATCTGGAACCTGAACTCATTGACACACCTAAGAAAACCAACAATGTAGCCGCAGCAATAGAGGCAGCATTAGCATAATTATTACTATTGTATCTGTAATAATATTGCTTGCGCTTTCTTTTCTTTTGGCTGACATTATTGTTATAATAACTTAGTATTTGTTGTTTTCTTCTCCTTTGTAGCCCAAGCCATTGAGGTGCACATCCTATAGGTATACCTCATTATTTTCTAGGCTTTCTTTGCTTGCTAATTCTTTCAACTTCTCCAGATGGATATCTATCCAATCCTCAACATCTCTGGGTAGTGTGATACATTTCCTGGCTTTGTAGAGTATGACCCTAAAAGCTGCTACCTTCTCTTGCCATACTGATCCATCTAATTCTGCACCTAGATAGTTCCCTCCCTTCATCCTTGCTAGTACTACCATTGGTCCCCAATACCTTGCTTCCATCTTTCCACTTAGTGACTTTGCTGCAATCATGTTTCTTACCAATACCAAGTCCTTTGCTATGAACTGATAAGGCTTGATATTCTTCTCATATTCACAAGTGAATTCCTCTGCCCATTCTATCTTTTCTTTACTAGGCTTGGTCCTCATTGCTTCTACATGGTTGATAGTGCTTAGCTAGTGCCTGCACTCTCAACCCAATGAGCTCCTCAGTTGTGAGTGGTCCATCTGGCCACTCTACAAGCCAAGTTGCTTCTAGCAAGTCTAGGGGTAGTATTGGATGTGCTCCTGTTACCATGAAAAAAGGTGAACACCCAAACTGTTTTCTGATAGTTATCCTATCTGCTCACATAACATGCCAAAAGTACCAATACCATTTGGTCTTGTCATCACAGGCTTTGTACAAGGCCTGTCTAACATCCCAATGTAGTCTCTCTATCCTCCCATTAGCATGTGAATTGTATGCTGCAATCCTAATGCCCTTGATCCCATACTTCTGTTCTAGCCATTGTGTCACTTTGGTGAACTGCCCTGCATTATCCGTAACAATAGTGCATATGCAGCCTTATCTACAGATGACTTCTTCAAACAACCATTGCCCTATAAGTTTGTGATGGTCCTTCCTCAAGGAGCATCCTTCCATCCAAATAGATAAGGCACATCTTTCATGCACAATGTACTTACACCCATTAGAGGCAGGTGTCATGTGCATAGTATCTAGATGTATTGTTTCAAATATGCTTGGTGTATAGGATATGGTAGGCTCTCTGAATATCACAGTTTTCTGTCGTACTTGACATGCATGGCAAGTCTCAATATACCACTTGACATCCCCCTCAAGGTCAGGCCACCAAAACCTTTCCTCAATGAGTGCTTTAGTTGCAAAGGATCCTTTATGTCCCAAGGCATCATGTGCTACTCACAACATGTACATCCTCCTGTCTTTTGCGACTACTAGCACATGTTTTCCATGTTCTTGTCTCCTACACAGTCTTCCTTTGAGATCAAAGAAGAACTGCCTGGCATATTGCAGAAACTGTTTCCACTTCCAGCCTAATAAGTCAGAGGGTGGTATGCCATGTTGGCATAGCCAAGTCTGGACTGGCCCTAATAACTCATCCATCTTTCTAGCCTTCTCTGTCCTTCTCTCCTCTTGATAGTCTTTACTTGTGTTGCCTTCAGGTAGCAAAGAGGTGGATGTAGCTAGTACTGTTACTGGATTTAGCCTTACTTCTCCTCTTTGTTTTTGCTGGGCCACTGCCTTTCTCAACTCCTCCTCCCTCTCCCTTGCTTGTTGTAACTTTTGATCAAAGTATTCTACAGTTTATGCCACCAAGTATCCTCCTCTCATATCAATCTCTTCTGCAAACTCTCCTAAGTCTAGTGGTAATTGAGCCTGCCACCCCTCCTTATTGTTGAGTTGGTCAGGGTACTCAAATTCCATGTTCTTGGAATTGTCTACTAGGTCAGAGTTGACATCTCCATACTTCTCATCATCAGGTTGCTTCACTCTTCTGGACAACCAATCCATACTGAAGGTTTTTCCAGGCACATGATGCAAAGAAAAATGGTACATAAGTACCTCTTCTACCCACTGCATAATTGTGGCATTGGGACATATACCTGGGTTACTTAACATACCCTTCAGGTACTTGGCATCTGTCTCCACAACCAGCTTCCTGCATTCTAGCAACCAGTATCTACTAGCTTGCAATGCCCTTAACAACCCATACAACTCTCTTTTTGGCTGTGAGAATTGTGCCTCTCTATCATTCAAGGTGATTGACCCTAAACGTGCACAAGTTCTCTTTCTAGAGTCTTCAGGATCTTCTTGGAAAATCTCAAACTCTACTGCCATCCAAGAAGTATCAACTGCCAAAATTACTGCTCCTTCAGAGTTGTAATCTATAGGTTGTAATGCTGTACATTGTGCCAGTTGCCTCTTCATCTCTTTCATAGCCATCTCCTGCTCTTCTCCCCATTTAAAAGGTACCCCCTTCTTGGTTAACCTGTTCAGTGGTTTGGATATCTTTGCATAGTCATTAATAAACATGCAAAAAGTACCACATGTTCCCAAGAACCCTCTTACTTCCATCAAGTTCCTGCAATCTCCCCAACCCATGATCACTGCATACCACTTAGTCTCAGCCTTCCTCCCCTGATAGGTACAGAGGTGCACACAGGACAGACTTGGTTCTTGAGAAGGTACCTCCAGCATACTTAATATGCTGGACTATTCTGTTCACATTGTTCATGTGTTCCCACACAAACTGCCTAATACCACTATTCTCAGATATTGTCTCATACTCTCCTCCTTCTATCTCATATCATGGAGTTTCATCTTTTATAAACTACTGCTGCTATCTTCCTTTTGATTTCAGCACATAAGTCTGCATACTTCCCAGGTGGAATAGGTTGATTTTTCAATATCCAGGGTTGGTGTGCCACTACAGGCATGACCACTGGTGGAAAATATTGTTCCCTTCTCAACTCTATTCTCTCCAACAGCTGGGTTTTTAACTCTACTCTCCAGCAACAAGGGTACATCTATCATCCCAGATACCTTCTTCTCCCCTCTTGCTGCCCTCATTGAGTCCTCTAAAAACCCTCCTGTCCTTTTTGTCCCACTTCTCCCTTAGCACCACTCCTTGTTGTTACTAGACTGGCTACTAAGTTCTGCAATACATCTATCTTCTTCTCCAACTCCTGTGTTTTATTTTCTTCTGTCTGATTTACATATGTTGCAAATACCAGGGCTGGTTCCACAGGTTCTTCAACCCACCCATAGAATGCTGCTGCTTTAGGATCAGTCATAGTGTTGATCCTATCTTTGGGCAGTACATTTGGAGGATTGCATGGGATAAGCTCACTAGATGGTAACCGTGGTCTATCATCTAACATGATGAGCTTACCCTCACTAACCTGCTTCTTCAAGTATTCACAATCATTGGTACAATGACCCAGCTCCCAACAGTGATAACAATTGATCTGTGTTGACCCCCCTCCAGACAATTGTACAGGGTAGGTGACTGGACCAATTGACACACCATTCCCTCTATTTGTATTGACAAACTGACTAGCAGTCTTGAGGTTGTTGCTCATGGTCTGCATGAAGCTCCTTAAGCTGCCCAACTCTCTGCCTAAGGAAGGCCACTACTCCATCTTGTAAGTTAGCCAGTCTACCTTCTGTCTCAGCATCAGGTTCTGCTTTAACTTTGATGACCCCCGGCACCTTCTCCTTTTCTACACTCCTCTTCCTTACTACTGTTCCATCATCCACAAGAATGGTCACTACATTAAAAAGTTCTTTTAAATTGTAGTGATCATTCGTATGTCTTTTTCTCCCTGCATCATTGTAATGTCCATATTTTTATGATGCTTGAGCTAAGATAAGTTCATGGAACGTTGGTGTGAAACACTTAGTAAATTTTTCTACTAAGGCTCCATTGCCTAATACATTTTTTAACTTCTTAGCCTCCACTCTGAACTTTCTAATCAATGCATGGATCTCCTCTGCATCATTTTGTCCTAATCTTGCATGTTCATGGCAGATCTTATCCAGAACAGCAATGCTCCCCATGTTGGAGATTGCTTCTGGGTAAGCATCCTGCACATCGTTAACAAACACCTCCCATGTTGACCCATCACTAAAGCTGTCTAATCCCCTCCATTCACTATCAGTTTCCACATCCATGTACTCCGTTACTTGTTCCTTATGCTCTTTGTCATTGTTTATCCCTGTATCTCCATAGGCTGTGTATGGACAAACTTTGGTGCATCCCTGCTTGTTGGCAATGGCAGCTTTTGCCTGACAGGCTCAGCTGGCATGTTCCTATTTTTCCATCTCTCCATCATGTTCCATCACCAATAAGTCAATTGCTATCCCCTTCCTGCATAGAACATGACAGACTCTTGAAGTATTTCTGGAATTCTGTTATTTCCATGAAACATTCATGTTCTGATGAGGGAACATAACATTGGTCCTTCCTGCTGTCTGCACCTGCCCAGGAACTGATTTCTACTCTATTTATACTGTTCTCTTGGGTGCACAGACCATCTTTCCATGTGACTTGAGAATTCTATAAGTATAGTATTGTATTCCTTTTCCCATTGAATTCCCTTGAAACATTGTCTATTTTTCCATCCCTCTGCCATGTTCCGTCACCAATAAGTCAATTGATATCCCCTTCCTGCATAGAACATGACAAACTCTTGAAATATTTCTGGAATTCTGTTATTTCCATGAAACATTCATGTTCTGATGAGGGAACATAACATTGGTCCTTCCTGCTGTCTGCACCTGCCCAGGACCTAATATTCTGTTCCTTAAACCTATCCTCTCATATTCCATGACTTCTGATGCTTCTGGGGCTTGCCTGACAAGTCCTAGAGTCACCTCATTCCGGAGTTCTTCCACTTCCAGGAAAACATTCATGTTCTTGGAAGGACATGAATGTACTTGTTCCAGCTGTTTGAAACATGCTAGGAACCTATTCATCAAATGCCCTCCTTCCTAACATTCATATTTTCATGTAGTCCAATGTCCTGACTTTTTCCTGAGCCAGCCTTTTCCCTTCTGTCTTCTAGAGTGTATGTTTCTGAAATATCAAGTACTCTCTTGAACTCAGAACTTTCCCACTGCTTTCAAGTCTTTCCATATTGTTTTCCCTTTATTTTAGACTGCTCCCTGTCAGGTCCCGCTGACAATGGGGGCTCAGCTACACTGGCGAGTCCTTACTAGGCGAGCTCGGGAGGCCAAGTACAGGTCCAGGGCTTCTTGGAAGCTCCGGTACAAGTACAAGTGGTCCGGAGTGACATCTGGACACTCCGGGGTATGAGTAGTGACGCGTGCAAGGTCAGGAGTGCTCCGGTTTGAGGAGCACAAGTTCAGGGGATCGGGGTTTTTAGGGGAAGGGGGAACAGGGAAACGGGAGATTGTATTGATTGGGTGACGGAAGTAGGTTTGGAAGTTGATAGGGATAGGTACGGAACAGGTAGGAGATGGATTGATCAGGAAACTGGGGGACAATGAGCGATATGGAATGGAGATAGAGAAAGAGAGGGAAAGATATGAGACAGGACGTAGAGAGATAGAGGAGAGATATGGAACAGAGATACAAGTCACGGAACGGAGATACGAGGCATGGAGACGAGAGGCGAGAGACAAGACGAGAGAGAGAGGAGAGAGACACAAAAATAGATTGAGATAGAGACAGAGACAGAGACTACAGAGAACTATGGTGAATATCAAGACTACTCAACTTGTATGCTATCCTATGGTTTATGTACTACCCTTCCGCTAAGTCCCCGGCAAGGTCCTGGCCCAGGACTGTAGCACCTGATTGTCCTCTGGTTAGGTCCCAGGGCAGGCTCTCAGCCCTGGGGTCATGACAGTTGTTGGGGCATGCTGGTGTGGATCGTGGCGGTCTTGCATCGGGCGGGTCGGTGGTCATGGTGCATGGTGGTGGTGTCCGTCGACGCCACAGAAGCAGGTGGCCCAGTGATGTGCCGATGGTTCGTGGGAGGAATGTTGCGGAATGTTATGTGATGGCCGGGATGCCAGGGGTCCAGATGTATCCGGTGACAGGGAAGCCTCGGGGTGACGTGTCAGCCGAGGTGCCAGGGTTGGGTGATGCCCGGGGGTTTGTCCAGAGATGGCTGTGGGTGTTGCTGATGCAGCATTGTGAGGTCATTGGTGGCCCTGGAGGTGTGCGGGGGGTGCAGGGGAGGTGTGTGCCAGGGTCAGAGCAGTGTATGAGGATCCAGAGTTGGTGGGGTCATGACATTACCCCCCCTTCAGCATGGAGACCCTTTGAGACAGGGGCCATAGTGGCAGTGTTGTGGGAATTCAAACCCAAAGCTAGTGCTGGCACAGAAGTCCTGGGAATCAAAGTCAAAGTTGCATGGCGGCCATCCAGAAGGTGCTCCAGGGGAATAAAAGGGGAGGGCTTGCTGCGGTTGGTTCTCTGTCCTACCATGTCTTTGCTTAATTCTTCCTTTGGTGACCCTACTCCCCCGTCCTCTGATGATAACCGCGTGGCGTCCTGGGAACTATATGAGGCACGCCAGGCAGCCTTTGACCAATGCTGGGATGTGCGCGAGCTATCGGCAATGCTCTGTCCACGTGAGTGGGAGTGTTCCCTCAATGTCTGGTGCTAACCCAGGTGTAGAGGTGTCAATGCAAACTCTGGGGGCAGGCCCGTCCTGGCAGGCCCTGCCCCACCCGGAGGTGGTGGGGCTGTGACCAGCTCCCCACGCTGCTGAGGCATTGTCCCCAGGGCGTTGGGTCCCCTAGGAGGTGGCAACGCCGGAGCAGGTGGCAGAGGCATTGTCCCGGGTTTGGGGTCCCCCAACCCTTGCGTGGTGTCAGGAGCATGGTCCAGTAGGTGGCCCTTCCTTGTTGCATGTTCCGGGGCTGATCCGGGTTCTTTTTAGTGTGTCTTCTGTGCTTGTTGGGGAGACCCCTACAAGTTCACCGCCCCGGAGGCAGGGTTGCGGCATGACTCCTCCATGTGTGAGGCCTGCCAGGCCCGCCATGAGAGATGCTTGGTGTCGCGACTCTGGAAGGCAACCTGTGTGGCAGAGGAGCAGGGGTGGGGTGTGGAGTGGGTCTTGGCCCAGATGACGGCAGCTCCGAGGTCCAGGCATGCGTGGGGGGGTTGTCGGGAATCTGGGGGGAGTGGTGTGGGGTCTGGGGCAGTGGTGAAGATAGGGCCGCTGCGGGGGGTGCCAAGGTTTTCTGGGGTTGGTTCCGGCAAGTGGCGGGTATCCTCTCCATCTGGTCGGCCCCCCAAGTGCCCGCAAAGGTCACCTTCCCCCAAGGTGGGTCCCCCTGGGATACACATGTACTCCCCACAAATGGGGAGGCTCCTGGGCCCCGCTTCTCCGGCAACTTGCAAGGTGCCCGTGGCAGAGGTGGTAGTGCGCCAACGGGCGCAGGCTCTGATGGAGGAGATTGCCTGGAGGGATGCGGAGCTGCAGGAGGTCTGGAGGGAGCGTGACATGGCGAGGCAGGAGCTGGAGGTCTGGGCGAGTACAGAGTCAGAGGGGCTGCGGGCGGAGCTGCAGAGGGCACAAGGGGAGCGGGACGCAATGAGGCGGGAGTTGGAGACTGCCATGGCAGTTGTGAATGCCTGGGCAGGGGAGGTGCGAGACCTCCGGGCGCACATTCGGCAGCTTGAGGACCTTGCGGCGGCTTCCTGGGTGCACCCGGTGATCCCGTTGTTCCGATCTGAGGCGCTGGAGAGGCGGGTCACAGAGGTGGGCGCTTTTCAAATTGAGAGGGCAGCGGTGGTCCAGAGGCAGGATTGGGCTCTGTGGGAAGCGGCTGCGGGGCGGGGCAAGGCCATGCGTAAGTAGTCCCCATCCAGCCCTTTTTGTTTTGTGACTAAGTTTGGTGGTCTAGGTTGGGTGCAGGAGCACCGGCTTCTGCTGGATGCATCCTTGGCTGTGTTTGCATCCCTGCAAGAGGGCCTGTCCCGCCTGCACCAGGTGTCGCCACCGGAGGCCAAGCAATAGCATGGCGCAGTTGGATTGGGTGTTGGCAGGGCACCGCCGGCGGAATGCAGTGGCCCTGGGGACTTGGCTGGAAGTTGCAGTGGATGTGGGTGAGCCCCTGCCCCGGCAGGAGGACCATATAGTGATGGTGGCAGTGCAAATGGAGGCGGTGCAAATGGAGGCAGCCATGCTGGTCAAGGAGGTGGCAGTTTTGGAGGAGGGGAATGGTGTGGGGGAGATTGAGCGAGCAGGGTGAGGGGGTGGTTTCTTGTTTCTTGTGTCTCCGGGTGCCCGTGTCCTATACTGTAATTTTAGGAGTCTGTACATACGTGTTCCTAGTTGTTTTCTTCTTTTGCTTGGTCCTAATTATATGTCTTGAAATGTCACGATTCAGTGAAAGTTATGTGGGAGAGGGTAGAACAAGGCTTAGGGGTACGGGTGGGAGTTGAATCCCTGGTGAATCCAGAGGCAAAGGTTAGGCCCACTACTGCCATCTGTAAGTTCTAGTCCCGGGGGTCCCGGGGCTTGTTGGGGTGCCACTGGTGGAAGTTCTGGAGTGCCAGGGGAGCTCTGGAGAGATTCTTGTGGGGTTCCCAAGTGTTGTCCTTGGAGCCGTAACCTTTCCAATGCATGAGGTAAAGGGTTTGGTTGCGGACTTGCCGGGAGTCAAGGATTTGATCGACTTTGTATTGGGCGTCACCTTCAAGTTTGACCGGCGGGAGTCGTTCAGGTCGCTGGCCAAGGAAGGGGCCCGGGGCGTATTTTTTGAGGAGGCGGACATGGAACACCGGGTGGAGTCCTTTGAGGGTCGGGGGTAGGTTGAGTCTATAGGCATGCATTGAAACCTTCCAGAGGATTTTGAAAGGTCCAAAACGCTTGTGATTGAACTTTGGGGAAGGTCGGTGGGTTTTGATGTTGTGTCGGTCGAGCCATACAAGAGTTCCGGGGGTCCAGTCGGGAGTGGGCTCGCAGTGGGAGTTGGCATGCTTGATGTAGGCTTTGTTGGCAGTGTCAATTTCCTCCCGGAGGAACTCGTGAAGGGACCGGAGGTCTTGCACGGCTTCATAGGCAACGTGCGAGGGTATATTGTCAAGGGAGAGGGTGAGTCGGGGGTGGTAGCCCTTGTTAGTGTAGAAAGGGGAAACTCCGATGGTGGAGTGGGGGGGGGTTGTTGTAAGTGAACTCGGCCAGGGGCAGGTTGTGCTACCAATTGTCCTGTTGGTAGTTGATATAGAGGCGGAGGTATTGCTCCAAGGTCTGATTCATGCATTCGGTCTGTCTGTCAGTCTCCGGATGATAGGCGGTGGATAGATTAATTTTTATTTCCAAGGCCTTGCACAGAGACTGCCAGAACCAGGAGATGAAGAGGGGACCACAGTCGGAGATGATGTCATTGGGAAGTCTGTGTTTGGAGAACACATGTTTGAGGAAGATCCAGGCGAACTCTGAGGCATCATCGGTGGTGCGGCATGCAATGAAGATGGCTTGTTTGGTGAGGCGGCAAACCACCACGAGGATGGCATCGAAGCTGTCAGAGTTGGGGAGTTCGATGATGTGATCCAGGGAGATCAATGACCAGGGGCGGCGGCCGATGGGGAGGGGTTTAAGGAGACCGTAGGGGCAGTGGCAGGGAACTTTGGCCCAGAGGCAGGACTTGCAGGCTCGGACGTACCAGGTGACGTCGCACTTGAGTCCAGGCCAGAAGTACGTCTGGGAGATGAGCTGGACAGTCTTATGGATTCCCAGGTGTCCCCACAGCTTATGGTTGTGATGCTGTCAGAGGATGTCGAGGCATATCTTTTTGTGGTCCGGCGTGTAGATTCGACTGTCCCAGAGGAGGAGAGAGTTGTCAGGGGATAGGGTGAAGGTCGATGGGGTTGGCAGGGCATCTTCTGGAGTGTTCCGGGGGTCATGCTGAGTGAAGAAGGGGTCCGGGGGTGTGTTGCGGATTTGGTGTAGGATTCCTTCTTCGTTCATAATCAGCACGGCACAGAGGTGCTCCGGGGGAATGACAACTCAGTGATTAAAGGAGTTCTACTCCGCCTCAAACAACTTTTTTGGGTAGATGTCTGGTCGTCGGGTGAGAGCATTGGGTTTGGCTCCGAGGTGGCCGGGGTGGTAGTGGATGGTGAAGTCATATTCTGAGAGGGTCTCCAACCAGCGGGCTTGGCGGTGGCTGAGCTGCTTTGTGGTCGTGAAGTACTGGAGGTTGTTGTGATTGGAGTAGACTTGGATGCAGTGGGGTGCTCCTTTGAGGTAGGCCTGCCATTGCTTGAAGGCTTTGACTATGGTGAGCAGCTCCTTATTGTAGATGTCATAGTTGAGCTCTGCCAGAATCATTGAGCATGTGTAGAAGGCGATGGGGTGGAGCTCGCTGCTGCCAGGGTCCATCTGCAAAAGGATGCTGGCGATGGCATAGTCGGAGGCATCACATTCCAAGACAATGGAGAGGGAGGAATTGTAGTGCCGGAGGATTGGGGTGGAGGTGAAGATGGATTTGAGGAGTACCAATACGCTCTTTCCAGGAATTGTCCTTCCAGGTGAGCCGGTTGAGGGGTTTCGTGATGCCAGAGTAGTTATTGATGAACCTGCAGTAGAAGTTAGCAAAGCCCAGGAAGGACTGTACCTCCTTGACATTGCGGGGTGGCAGCCAGTCGAGGATGGCCTGGATCTTGACCGGGTCCATGCGCACGCCATCTGGGGAGGCTATCACACCAAGATACTCCACCTCCATGACGTGAAAGGCACATTTCTCTGGTTTGGCATGGAAGTGGTATCTCTGGAGGCGTTCCAGGACCTGGCACACGTGCTCCCGGTGGTCGTCAAGGGAGTCGGAGTAAATGAGGATATTGTCAAGGTACACAATCACAAAGACATCGCTCATGTCATGGAAGATGTTGTTCATGAAGTATTGGAAGGTAGCGGGGGAGTTGGTTATTCCGAAGGGCATGACGAGGTATTTGAAGAGTCCGTAGCGGGTGCGGAAGGCGGTTTTCCATTCGTGTCCCAGAGCTATGTGCACATTGTTGTAACCTGACCGGAGGTCTATTTTGGTGTAGATTTTAGCACTGCAGAGACAATCGACCAGATCGCCGATGAGGAGGAGGGGGTACCAGTTCTTTTTGGTGACTTTGTTGAGTCCCCGGTAGTCAACACAGAGTTGGAGGGAGCTGTCCTCCTTTTTCATGAAAAGTATGGGTGCTCCGGTGGCGGAGTTTGAGGGTTGGATGAATCCCTTGCCAAGCATCTCATTGAGGTAGTCCTTGAGGGCACGGAGCTCCACTTCGGAC